>JAUDJI010001163.1:0-11396 GCA_037389245.1 Oryzias sinensis | reverse complement strand
ATCTGCACCTGCACTCGCCCCTCCCCTTGTCTCTCGTGGATCGCACCCCGCTCAGCACACACACGCTGCAACACTACCCTTGTATTGATCAAGTGGTATAGGTTTATATGGGATTAAGAAAGTAAGCAGTGCTAGCAAATTGTGTTTCCAAAAAGTAATTGTTACATTAATCTAATTCAATGTCCCTGATTTCATTTTCATGTAGATGCAATCCTGCAGGAATTAAAAGAACATGGCAGCAGCTAAAAATGAAGTATAAATATATTTGACATATGAAACATCTACATAGCAAGACCTAATGTTGTTTTCATTTTGTATATGTGATTGACTGCAACGAAAAACGGTAACGCTCAAACAAAAACGTATGGGGAAATGACAAAACATCGAGTCGAGGTCTCAAAATCCTCGTACGACGTAAATATAATTCTCTACGAATTAATGCAGCCTCCTCGTCTATTGGGTCCTCCAAAAAAGGACAAGCCATTCTTGTCACTTAGATCGTGTGACGGAAATGTGGGCAATGAAGGTTAAAGCGAAATATACCGCTTCGTCTTTAAAAAGGGGAGGGGACCGGCAAAAACTTCGAGTTTGGAGAATAAAACCTGCTCCCGACCAGGTTAGGTTCACAGCATAAGTAACCATGGATACTGACTCCGAGTAAAAGTTACCTCTCTTTCAGAAACGGGTTTGACTTACTCTGCTTTCTCTGGTTTGACAAACCTCCGATTCTGAAACGGAAAACCCAGGGTTTCCCTGATTTCCGGGTTTATGAACTCAGAGTTTACACTTAACCTCCTTTGTGAAACAGGCCCCAGGGCAATTGTTTGGCTATCGGACCATGTGGCAAGTTCTCAAACAAAAACACAACCTTCGTGTCAAACGTGATTTTGTAATGAGACTGATGCGACAGCTGAATCCTCAAGGACTTGATTTAAGACGACGCAGGAGATTTACTAGACGCACGTATCACTCTATGGGCCCTAATTACATATGGCATGTTGACGGCTATGACAAACTGAAGCCTTTTGGCTTGGCCCTCTCAGGATGTATAGATGGCTTTTCAAGAAGAATGATGTGGCTCGTTTGTGGATCAACAAACAACAATCCGTCTGTAATTGCTCACAATTACATAAACTGTGTCAGGAACCTTGGTGTGGTACCAATGAGACTACGGACAGACCTTGGGACAGAGAACGGGACCATGGCAGCAATACAATGTACACTCCGTCACGCCCACTCGGACTATTTTGCAGGCTCATCAAGTCACAGTTATGGATCTTCAACAGGGAACCAGCGCATTGAGTCTTGGTGGTCTTTTTTCAGGAGAGGAAGGTGGGTATATCTCTATAGTGAGACTAAACACTAAAAATCTAAAGTTTTGCAAACATATTTTCATATCCTTTTCTGTTTGACGTTCATGAATGGCATGACTTTCGAAAGAGTAAGGGAGGCTTTTTTTTTTTTAATATAACATAACCAAACAAGAGCTTAATTCAGTTGAAATTTAATGTATCCCCAGGTCTCAGTTTTGGATGGACTTGTTTGGAGACCTGCGAGAGTCTGGAAACTTTAATGGAAGCCATGAACACCAATGCTTGCTGAGATTCTGCTTCATCTATGTTCTGCAAATAGACTTGGATGAATGTCGGGATCTCTGGAACAAACACAGGATTCGGCCAAGTAGACCTGCATCGTGTCCTGGGGGGATTCCAAATGAGCTCTATCTCCTACCTCACAGGTGATGGATATTTCAACAGAATGATGTAACATATTTCATGATAAAACATAAAATACAACAATAACAGATTTTATAAACATGACAATACCAACAGAAATAAGGAATATTTAACTTTGGGGTGATATATACTGAAACGCCATGAATGAAGAATAAGAAGTGACAATTTGCAATCTATATTAGATAAAGTATTTGCTGCGGGCCATAATTACATTTACCTTTTGCAGATATGGTTCAAGGGACTGTGGATTTGCTATTGAGGAGAGGGATCTGGATGTGTTTCCTGAGGCAAGGCAAGTGCCTGACCTATGTGGTGATCCAGACATTGAGCAAAACTTACAAGAAGCTGGACAACAAAATGGACTACAACAACCACAAGACTGGGAATCTGCGATAGAACTTTATTTAACTCTGAAGGACGTGGCTGGGTTTTAGACCCACAATACTTCTAACAAAGTTTTTCTGTTTCCCAACGACAGTTGTGGTTTATAAAGTCATAAACTCAAATAAAAATGTTTAAATTAAAATTTGTCAACTTTTGTTTACAGTAAACAATATTTTGCCCTGAGAACAAAGAAAGAAACTGGTTAAAAAAAATCTTCTTCACTTAGTGTAGTATTACAAAATAATGCCAACAGCAGCTGAACTATAATCAGTCTTTCAAAAACATCCAAATCCTGGAGCATTTTGGATCCCAAAGTCCATATTTTCCTTAAATATGCTGTATGTGTCGACCAGTGGTAGCTTAAGTATGTTAGCGCATGTGTTTGCTACTGGAAATGGTGATTCAGTAATGAACTGGATCCGTGGCGTTGGCATCATTCCTGCTGGTGGAATTGCAGCCAGACCGGTAGCAAACATCAGCAACTCCTCCAGAGAGACAACAGTTAGTTTCTCTGAAAAAAGAAAGTCAGTGCTTTAGTGTTTACATTGATTTAATGAAGAACTTTTACCCTTTATTCAAGTACTTTTATCAGTTTGAGAGACTATCAAGTCTATACAAACCCTCTGAATCAGCCAGAAAATCTGCCCAAAATCCAAGGGTTTTGGCCTCCTTCTGCCGCCTGGTGCTTCCTGGAGGGCTGAGATCTGGAGTGAACATGTTCTCCATGTCTGAAGCAGTCAGGGCCTTGCAAGAAAAGCACAAGACTGGGGCAAGAACACTGTAATGCTGCTGCAATGCAGTGAAAAAACCCAAGCTGGCCAGTCCATCTCTAAATCTGTAAAAGAGTAAAAATATTAAATATTTTGCAAAATGTTAAAATTCCATAAGTTCCCTTTTCTTTTGGTTAAATATATTCAGGCTTATTTTAGTCGCATAGTGTCACCGAGGTAAAGTGGTTACATAACATCACTGTTACATAAAACATTTTGAAATGTAATAAATTGACAGGGACAAGAAAATAATCTCTTTATATTTTTTGAAAACGTTATTACTCAGCATGAATGATTACTCTGGGTTATTTTTATTAATAAATGAAAACAACTATTAGCAGTCACCAATGATTGCTGTTAGCTTTTGTCTGAATCATATTTTGTTGGTAAATTATAGGAGTCGAGGAATTCAGAAATGTTTTTCAATAATTAGACAGGACATTAAACGTCTTCAACCTAACTATTATTATTTTGAATAATTGGGGATATAAACTAAGTGAAAATAAATTACAGAAAAAAAATATTTCCCTGTTATATTGGAGTTCTAATTTATATTGGCTCAACTCACATGGAGACTACTTAACTAGCTTTTTCATAATTTTTGGAATATCTTAAAGTGAACGGCTGTTCTGTAATCTCTATGGATTTCATACAGACTACTTAGCTTTAAAAGTTTTATAAAATTTAATGTAACATATTTCTGACAATTAATGCCAAATTATTTACCGTTGAATGGAACTGTGGTTCCTGTCAATAATGTACCATCTGAGATACTCCTCCACAAAAGCCTGCTTCTCACAAGTCCTCACGACCCGGAGGCATCCAGCAGTTTGGAACATGGTGCTGTTTTGCAAAATAATACTTTGCAAAGATTCGTCTGATTCAGTTTCCAGGACCTATAAGAAAAATAAATGGTTTATCCTGGGAAAAACAAACAAAAAAAACAGGCATTTGCCATTAAAAAAGATATAGGAGATAATAAATCAATCAATAAATGAAAGCATTTTATTAAAACAAATTTGGCACTCAAGTGCAATCTAGGTTTAAATCCAAACAAACTCCATGTTCCCTTGGTAAATCCATTTCCTGAGCTAAGGTCATTCCTACCTCACGTAGAACTTTCCCTATCTCTTCGTCTTTCACATCTTCTACAGTGGCGTTGAAACTTGGATTCCCTAACATGTGGTTGACCAGGTTCTTTGATAAGAAATGTGGTGCTGGTCCCCCATGTACAATGGATACTGCTACCATCTTTCCAGCTAAAAAATACTCGTCTTCCCTGGCAGCTGTTATACAGAGCAAAGAAATATTATTTGTTAATTGCTACTTAGGTCTGTTAATAGAAAAAAGCAAATGCTATTTTTTTCTAATAAATACTAACACTTCTCTGGGGGATAAATAAACACACCTTTTGAATTATATACAATGTAACGACTTTCTTGAGGTCCATCGAAAATGGGGCGTTTTCTCAAGTGGTTCATAAGAAGTGTGAGAAATTCCCGCCTTGGCCCACCTGTATCCAATCCTTCTTCAAAGCAGCCAGCATCATCAGTGAATTTTATGAACAAGTCATTATTGTCAGAGTATGTGTTGCGTCGAAATCCTCGAACAGCCCCGTCCCATACATCCGACCGGCAAATGTTGAACCTGCTGACCTTCTTGTGGTTAATTGCCATTGCTAACTGGGCAATGATTTCATGCGCCTGCACATTTGTGTCTCTGCAAAAGAAATGAAACATGATATTCTGAAGGAGACATCTAATTCTATTCTGATTTCACCCAATTTGCAATTATTTACAGGACCAGATGATGGTCAATTAGATACAAATGCAGAAATTACTTACACAGGTTCTTCTAGGAGCTGATCTTTCTTGTTGTTCTGAGTAAGATCTTCATCATGATCATCATCCTCAATCAGAATGGGTTCAAACAGGCTTGTGTAGTTACTGAGGAGTGAAAAAAAAAAATATTAGCGGTGTAACGATTCGATAAAATCTCAATTCGCTTCGATGCAGAGTTTCATAGGGCTTGGTTCGATACGTTTCGGTACAGCTGTTAAAAAATCTGCCTGATATGAACTGCTATTTTATGAACTATTATTTTATTGTTATTTATTGTGTGTGTTTTGTTGCAGGACACCTGAATTTCTCCCTTGGAAGATTAATTAGGCTTTAATCTATGTATTTTTGGTATTTTTCTGTTCAAAAAAGCCAGAAAAAAATTACTTGCAAAATGCATTTATTGGATTTACATAATAAATAAAATTGACCTATGTAGGTGATCTGCTTAATAAAATAAGAAAAACTATTAGCTGCCAGGAACCAAAAACTTTGGATAATTAATATAAATATTAATATGAAAACAAAGTTATATACATAGTTATTCAATATAGCATCTAAATTGTTTCATCTACTCGTGTGTGTATACATATGTTCTGTTTGTACAAATCCATTATTTTGTCCAACTCTTTCACAAGTAATAACTACAGTGAGCACACCTGTAACAGGAGTTCTGGATGGTGAGACATCTGCTGGTCCCTGGATTGCTTCTGTTTTCAACAAATTCCGTAACCTAAAATAGAGAAAAAAGAATGACTACAAATAATTTACCAATTGAAATTGTCCCAAAAGATTACTAGGGGTTGAGATAGCACTCTCAGGATTGCAATCTAACGATATCAATTTCTGCAAAACCTAATATTTAATTTAGCTTTGTTTCAAGAGCCCATAAAAAAGATTTGCTATTTAAAAAAATACCAAAAATGCCAGATACAAATAGTTAAACTGTCACATTAATTAAGGACAAGCTGATGCTTTGCTTTTTATCTTGACAAACCCAAAATCAAATGTTCAATTATTTCTGTTTCAATACAGAAAAGCACATCAGTGTGTTTTAACATAGAATGGAATTGGCAAAAAATATGTTTTAACTGTTAGCAGTGAAGCTAGCAAGTAAGCTCTCCCAAACTAATTTTCACAATAAAATAGTTAATTACTTGCTGTACTTCATCTGCAACTTCCACCTGATTATTCCTTTGAAGACAAAGAAAAGCACATTTAGTTATAAAAAAGATACATTGAAACTTCAAACCTTGCCATACAATTTAGGCATTAATCATATACAATTTGAATGTCTAAAGTTAATATCTCAATATGTTCTATTCAAATGCATAAGAAGCCAAAACTACAAACACACAGCATGCTTGAGAAATGTTTTTAATGACAACTTACTCTGCTTCTGTCACATTTGAAAAAGGACTGCTTTCATGCTGAGGCTCCCAAGGCTGACGTGAAGACACACAATTTGTTAGATATAAATATTAATGTAGTTCTACTGTGCTCCACCAAAAAAAAGGCCAAAATGTTCTAAATTAGACATACCAGTGTATCAGCAAGATCAAACTCAGGTGGAGTTTTTATAACAACCTCCATGTCAGAGTCAGAAGAGTCTTCCAGTTCTCCAACTGTAATACGTATAGCAATTACAACTAACAGTATAAAGCCATATTTGGTAAACAACAATGTCATTCAAAGTTCCACAGACAAGATTGGTAAGAAACCATGAGTAGGTATCTTCCAAATTAACAGAAAATAAACTTACAAATACTACCAGTGGCATTACTGGGGAAATTTATGCCAGATATGCTTATAACTTAGAATTTATTTATTTAAAATGGGCAATGTGTGTCAAATTACACAAATACATCACGTCTTACCTTCTTCAAAGTCCTTCTTAAAGCAGATGTAGAGAGTGATCCTTTGATACGGCCTGCCAACTTCATGCTTATAAGCCTCAGGGTAAAGGCGTGTCCCAGGGATGTTAACAACCTCTGTGCCATCCGGATACAACAGCACAAAAGGTCCATCTTTTATATCTTTATTAAAGTCCTTCATTTTTTTAACAGCCTGATTGAGCAGACTTGTGGCAGTGTTGCCACGATCTGTTTGTAAAGGTTATAATACCACGTTGTGGCTTCAAACCCCCTTTCTGCATGGTCATCAAGCCAATATTTATCTGAAAGAAAAAAAACGGAGACAGTTTTGAGAGCCCTTTTTTCCTGTATAATACTATCTAATCATTAGATCAAGTAAGATTCATTAGATTCTTATGTGATAGACAGAAACCTAATTTTATTATTACTGGATTTTTCACAGTGTTTTTCAATCACTACAATTTTTATAGCATACACATCAGAAATAATGGGGGATGTGGAGTCATGATTAGGCAGCTCGTTATTTGTTGAGGCCACAGCCAACATATACTGTTTGTTTCACGGTTTTCTTCAAGTCCATTTTGCGCTTTAGAAAACTTCAACCTTTCTTCATTTTTCCTTTTTTCTATATTCTTGGAAGGAGTGCCACTAGAAGGTTGCAGTTAGTGGTCCTGAACAGTCTTAGGTCCTAAAAAGGAAGAAAGAAAATTATGTTTGGGTGACCTGACTAATGAATAAAATAAAATGTTTCTCTTTCGGCTTTTCCCATCAGGGGTCGCCACAGCGAACGAGTCGCATAGTTAACTTGTAATGTTTTACGCCGGATGCCCTTCCTCATAACCCTCTCAAAACCTTGGGCTTGGCACAGAAGTAGAGAAGGGAATAATGAATAAAATAAAAATAAAATAAATAAAAAGCACGCTAGCTAGCTACCACTGTATGACGACGGATAACAAGGCAGTACACATCTTTTACATTTTTTTTACTCAATTAGAATTGCATAACCCAGGATTAAAAATGGATATGTAAAAGATCCAAATTTTTTACCGCCACTCATATCATATGAGATGATCACGTGAGGATGTGGCATGATGGCACATGCTAAAACTTCAGAAATACTAAACCAACCAAGTTACAATAAAAGACCCAGTTAACAGGCTAACATCATGTATTAGTCCCTTAGACAGGTTTAGGATGCTATTTATAAAAGTTCTCAGGTATTTTCTTTTTTACGTCTGACTTGCCAGTGACTCATACAGCTAACGCGGTAATAAGCTAATAAACGCTGGTAATAAGACGCTCATATACTTACTCAAATGTTGAACGGTGTCTCCAACAGAAGATTGCTCTGTAATCTTATGGCCACATCCGCTGCAAAAGTTCGGTGATAGCTCAACTAATTCTTTACCGCACTTCGGGCAGAACATCCTCGATGGTCCGTCTACTTTTCCCTCCTGGTCAAAACCATTAACATTCGGTCAAAACTCAAACATCCAATCAGCGATGTCCTAAAGCACCTTCAACTTCCGGTTTGTTCTGGTTTTTCATTTTCCAATATTTCATTTTGCTTTCTGAAAAAAAAAATTCTTCAAATTTTTTTCCTTTTTGAATATGAATTTTTTTATTCTTTTTTCATTTTTTATTGTTTGTTTTGCTTTTTGAATTGAGATTTTTTTATTCTTTTTTTCATTTTTTATTGTTTGTTTTGCTTTTTGAATTGTGATTTTTTTAAAATTCTTTTTTCATTTTTTATTATTTGTTTTGCTTTTTGAATTGTGATTTTTTTTAAAAATGTTTTATGTTGTTTTATGAAAAGTGTTTTTATTTTATTTTTTATTTCTGGAAATTTTTTTGCTTTCTAAAATTTAATGTTTTTTTTTATCAGTTGGTTTTTATATTATTTGTTTTGCTTTTTTAAATTTGTTGTGATTGTTAAAATGTTTGTGCGTACAGTGATTTGTAAATGTGATTTGCACTTCAGGGCCACCGTAGTTACCTTTACAAAATATTTTTCCGATTAAAAAAAAAAAAAGCCAAATCTGAAACCAAACTACAGAGTCTGGATGTAGGGAATATGTGTGTCCAAGGTTTGTTTTCCTTTGGAGGCAGGGAGGTACAGAAAAAAAGCCAAAAGAAGTGCAAACAAATATGGGATTGTGAATTGGAACGTCCTACCCAGCACAGTCACTGCCTACAGTTCAATTGGATGTCTTTAACCTTCCTGATCTCTCCTACCATTGTTGCCAATGTTTCTCTACATAGTCCTCGTGCTCCTGTGAGTTTCCAGTTTGTTTCAATTTTCAGTACTGCTCCTTGGTGAACCTCTGTGAAATGTTACTCCATCTGACACTAGCAAGGAATCCATTTTTGGGGCTTCCTGTGCCACCTGTTGCTCATCTCATCACAACCATGATACTCACCTGTTCCTTCAGTTGCTCAAGGGAGTCTTATTACATGTTGCCGCCCTTCATTTGTGCCAAGTCATGTTGCCAAGGCATAATTGTTCCCTGACGAGTTGCCATTTCATGATCCTAACCACTGCTGCCACGCCTCTGCTGGCCCTTCTTTGTCCCAGACCTTTGAGATAATGCTCACAGATCTACGTCTTCTGGACCACAAGTGTCAAGTCACTCTTTTCTGATGAACAACTTCAGCACCACAAATCCCTCTTCATCTTCCAGAAGGCATTTGAGCTCACCAGCATTTCAGCCTTATCAACAGAAGGAAGTGTTCTGAAGAGGAGCATCCCAGCATCCTGCTACTCTTATTTATTGAACTACAGACCGTTATACTGTCTCCTCTGATTGTTTTTATGTTCTATCCATCCATTTTACGAAGGTCTGTGCTCTGCTGTATGAAAGCTAAACGTTACCAGCTTGAACATTTATGTAGGAAAAGTGTATAGAGAAATGCATAAATCCTACCTCAGCCCTCATAAGGATTACATCCCACAAACCAAATACAGTAACTTCCCTGGTCTTACCAGTTCCAAAGAAAAACAATACTTAGATCCTCTTATTCAAGCCAAAACATTCTTTTTCACCTTTACTTTAATCCCATGCAGTTCATTATTGCTGTTTTTCAATACAAAATTCACCAAATACTTTGCTTTGTGTCCACACGGGAGTTCCCCAAGGCTCTATCCTGGGGCCCTTTCTTTTTATCATCTATTTCCTCACACTTCCATACATTTTACATCCATTTTCACTGTTTTAGCAATGACACTCCACTTTACCAATCCAGCAAACACACTTTGTACCCCCTTCCCTTTTCACCAACTCAGAATTCTTACCTTAAATGACCTCATTAACCCTTTAACACCGGAGCTTTAGCTCCAGTGACATTCTTTGAAATACCATAACTCTTTAACCGTTGCAATAAACGCAATTGCAGGGGATTCTAAGGCAGAGAACAGCAGCCTTGCACTAATAACACTTAACAGTAGGGAAGTGCTGATGCAATCAAGGTAAATCAGCTGATTCTGTCGCTGAGAAAAGCGGCTTTACGCCATTATGCAACACTTAACATTCGTCAAGTGTTGCATTTCGGTGCGAATCGGGGTTGAAAAGCCACCTTCCTTTACGTCAGAATCAGCAGATTTACAGTGATTGTGTAAACAGTTAATGGTTAATAGCTGAATATAATTAATTTTGAGGGCTCGTCCGGGATTTGAACCAGGGAGTCTCACATAACAATCCAGAACTCAGCATTGTCACAGGGAATCTATCTCACCACATCTCCACCATCTTTAAAAAAGCTCCCCGTTCAGAATTCAGCTAAAATTCCTCCTGTACACTTCAAGGCCATTCCCCACCTCTGCTTTCCAAATGTCTCTGACCTAATCCATATCCCCACCTCCACCCGCTCTCTTAGATCCTCGGTCTCCATCCACTTCACTGTCCTCTCTGTCCACCTGAGTATCACACATCCATAACAACGATTTGCTTATCACCTTTAGTATAATCTCAAAACTCATCTATTTAAAATGACTTTTTCTGTGGAACTGTAATTCTTTGTGAAATTCTTCATACCTTCTGTCCTTGAATATCTCATACTAAAGTGTAATTGAATTTTTCACCTTTAATACATATTTTTATACATTTATTTATATATTTTCTATACAATATTTTGAAAATGTTATTAAATGAAAGGGATGCATAAAAAACAGAATTGCTTGCAACCCTTAAAATTAAAAAAAGTCAAAGAATGGTTATTACATTTAGGTGGAACAGACCATGTCTGAGGCAAAAACTGCCCAATTTGAGCAAAAACCCACCCGATTTGAGCGCAAAACTGCCCTATCTGGCAACACTGTGTGAACAGCGCACACACACCCTCTCCCTGCTTCATCGGAGAGCAGCAAGAGCCATTACAGTCACATATTGTTTATATTTTCATACTACCTAGGTGTGTGAAACTACTTTTTCTTAAATTCATTGAGACAGTAATTAATCGATCATTTTTGTTTTTCTTTTTCCTTTCTTGAACGAATGTCACAGAGACACGGAGGTTACCGCTAAAAGCGGCTTTTGCGGCCGGACGGAGAAGATATCCATGTTTATGAATGACTTATGACGTGAATAATTATTTCGTTCGTACTAATTAATTATTTTGAGGGAATGGAATATTATCTTGTGGGAACGGAATAATATTTAGTGCAAACAAGATATTAATCTGTGGGATTATGATCTTATTTTAATTTTTTAATGTCAGGACACAAACTCCGTACGAAACAACACAAACTAATAGGAATTTTCTTGCTTTTGATTACTTTTGTTTGAGTGACTGTTATTT
>JAUDJI010001162.1:718-11396 GCA_037389245.1 Oryzias sinensis | reverse complement strand
AAACCAATTTGTCCTCCTGTAAAACACATTTGATTCTGAGTAAAAAGGTGTAAATATTTTACATCTGATCAAATGTTTTTGACAAAAAGGACAAATTGGTTTTGCAAAAGCACAAAGTGAGTCTGCACCTGTAACTTTACAGATGCAGACACCAGGTTGCTGATTTACACGAGTGAACATCATTTTACATCAGCAACATACTTCATGAAGGAATATGACTCCATACAGTTTGCATTTCAATGAATCCATTCTCAAAAGAGGAAAAATCTTTCACTGAACAGCAACTGAAGACATGAAAGTGGGTTTGTGGTTTATGTGCTGCAGCTTACTGTGATGTACCAATCCCACCAGGTACTGGATTCCACCTGTTCCCTTTCCCTGTTAGCACAGTGACCCCCACAGTAAACACAAACTGCGAAAGAGGTACAATGGAACGAGGCTTGCCAGTGCCATTGTTGATATTCAACAATGTACTCCCTCCACTAAAGAACAAGAAAACAGAACCCATGATTCCTAAAACTGACTCCTGACACTGCTCTGCACAACAATCCTCTCAACTTCTGTCTCATTTTGGGCCTTAATGCATACAATTCTGCAGAAATGAAAAGAATGAAGCCATGAGGTCTGTTGCAGATCTGACATTCTCCATAATTCAGACTGGAGACGTTGAACCAAAAGAGCTCAGGGTGTCATAAGACATGATTATTGGCCACAAAGTGATGTCAGACTTGAGAGGACAAGGACAATGTTTGGCCCCGCCCCTCCCCTCCCTGTGTATCACACACTCATTAGCACTGTCTGGGCAGTGCATTGTTGATCACCAACAATGTACTGTTGGTAGTGGCCCAGTAGTTGGGCTTAGATGTGTGCATGCATCAGTAGATGATGGTGTTGGGTTCTTCTTCTCACTAAAGCTTTTGTAGTGGACCTGCATGCTACAGTGCTTCAAACTGTGGGGGGGCGACCACACCAAAGCTCCACACAGCAAAAGTCTTATTTTGAAAAAAAGTGTGGAAAAAAAGATTCACCTTCTGTGCTCTGGATTCCAGCCTAATCTACAGTCCAACTTTGAATTTTTGGAACCTTAAGAGCGTTCTGCTCACTTTGAGGTGAAAATCTCTCTGGATGTCATGTTTACGAACACACAGGTAGCGCTGTGTTCATGAAGGAAGGCCTGTCTCTGTTGTGACATATTTCAGTGTGTGCCATTTACGCTCCACATCCCCCCCTCCTCTGGGGAGTGATGACCTACACTCAGAAGCCACTTGGTGGTTTAACCCAACCCAAGTCTAGGCCGTGTCAAGCAAGGAAACATCATGGTCCATTTTAGTCTTTTATATGACTAACTGGATTTGAAACCACAAATTCCCCATCATTTTACCATTGGCCGATAAATAAAATCAAACTAAAAAAATTATGAAAATTAAAATTTAGCTATGAGCAAAGATTTACTGTTTTTACAGTCTTGGGTGGCCAACTCATCCTTATCAGACGTTTCCTGACAGAACATTTCCTATGATGCAAACTCATTCTGACCTCAATCAGTAGGAAGTAGTAGAAAACTAGAGCTGGGTTGATAAAATCGATCTAAACCGAACTTAGATCAATAATCCATCCCTAAAAGTAGAGATTGATCTTTTATGTCTTTTCTTGATGGTGAGATCAAGCTTTAGAACAATCATAAAAAGTAAACGTCTGCTAGCTTCATGCTAACGTATAATGGGATTTCCCATAGGAGGGCTAACGCTAACGCTCGGTCGACCTAAACATACATTTTGAATAAATTAACAGCTTTATTGACTCACAGGCAGGAATTTTTCCAAACTCTTTTTTAAAAATTAACCATTTGTGGTCTAAAGCAGCGTTTTTGCTCCAATTTTCTGGAATAAAGTGTAAGAGAGCTCCACCTAGTGGCCAAACGGAAACACAGCTTTCTCAACAATCTGTACATTTTAGTTGGAGCTTCTCTGTTTGAGAAATCATGGAACACGGTGTGGTGTCAACAATCTCATTGGTTTATTATTCCACTAATACATTTTACAGTATGTGAACTGCATCAGATTAATGTGAATATGTTCAAAACATATGTAGATTATTTATGTACTTCTATACAAATATGTCTAAATGTCTAAACCATATTAATTCAAAAATGAATGGAGTGGACAGAATTGAAAAAAATAGTTAATCAAATTGAATCAATTCTCAAAACTATTGGTGATAACTAACCCTATAGAAAACTGTGGGGTGGTCTCGATGGGTGGGGAAGAGATGGCAGCACGCCTGCTGATTGGTTGGAAAAATACCAAAGTAGAATTAAGAGAAGTGGTTCTCAAAGCCATGAAATGTTTGGTGACTGTAAGAGCCGTATGAGCCTCTAAACGGTTTAACGTTTAACCTGAAAGCTCCGCTCACGGGAATTCTAAGAATCCAAGTCAATACTGTAAATCATTGCTGACAGATGAAATGAACTCCCATTTCTGTCTGCATGAAATGAAGAAAGAAAAGCTAAACTGGTTTCTGAGATTCAACCAAACAACATTTAACATGCTAGAAGGGATGATTAATTGACTTATTCAATGAGTTGATTCATACGCCCATGAAACCAGATCAAACCAGATTGATCTGTTTGACTTTGAGTTGATAATCACATTGGCTTATACCATTATAAAATCTTTTCAAAAGGAAATAAATCAAAAACATTCATCTTGGACCATACCATTTGGATTGAGACATGGGAGATTTATTTTATTAGAATGTATAAATGACCAAGTGCGTCGTGAAAATGTGAATGGATTTGACATTCATTCTAGTTTACTGGTTGGTTTGGACACAGATTTCATTAACTTGATGATCTGGAAGAAATCCAAGAATCTGGAAAACTGTTCAGTAGCAGGAATTTCTGTCTGGAAGTTTGGATGAAGAGGATCTGGATCCACTTTAGGGCAGAGGATCTGGATCCACTTTAGGGCAGAGGATATGGATCCGCTTTAGGGCATAGGATCTGGATCCACTTTAGGACAGAGGATCTGGATCCACTTTAGGGCAGAGGATATGGATCCGCTTTAGGGCATAGGATCTGGATCCACTTTAGGGCAGATGATCTGGATCCACTTTAGGGCAGAGGATCTGGATCCGCTTTAGGGCAGACGATCTGGATCCACTTTAGGACAGAGGATCTGGATCCACTTTAGGTCAGAGGATCTGGATCCACTTTAGGACAGAGGATCGGATCGTTCAGAATGAACCAAAATCAACTGAATCGGATCGTCAACCACAAACATAGTATTGAAATTAAAATGAGTCATTACACCCCTACTAGAAATGAAACCATCATATTAAGTATTTTTATACTGTATCAGTAAAAAAACAACACCAAACAAGAGAAAACAAACCAAAGCAGCTGCTATACAGTTTGGTGGTGTTAAAGCTGCATTGTCTCCGTCCTGAGGTCAGGAAGGCACATGGAATTTCAGAATCTAACCTAACACACCGGAGAAACCTACTGGAGTTCTAGGTCTTTATGAAGTCTTGACCCAAGAACAGGTCATTCAATCCTGGCAGGTCAAGTAAATCCAGACCCAAGTGGTTCTTTGATTCTAGCAGATATGGATCTGTGCTCACAGTCAGGGAGAGATGCTGGTGAAACTCACTCACTGAGCAGAAAAACATGGAAAAACCTCTGAAACTTATGAACCAGTGTATTTTCACACTACTGAGGAAGGAAACAGTAGTTTCTAATAAAACAGTAGGAACATAAGTAGATCACATTTAAGCAGGTGGAAATGCTCAGCTTTATCCTGCTGTCAGCATCACACCCCGACGTCAAACTTTGGCATTTTAGATAAAACATCTGCAATAAATGTTATTTAAAAATGTTTATTAACATTTACATCTTCAGGTCTATAGTTTAGTCGATTATTTTCTCAGACTGCATCTATACGTCAGTGCTGACAATGTCTTCATGGTTTTCCTGGATTTCTTATCTAATGTTCTTTGTTCTGATTCCCATTCAAGATGAATGCTAAGTGATTTTTTTCCTCACAGCAGTTTAATTGGTTTATTTAGTGTCACTCGACTGTTTCAACGAGTCTTGATCTGGTTCTGCCCTGAACTCTGATCTTCTTTTCCTGCTGGCGTTTCTGTTGTTTGCTGCATTCGAGTGTCCAGGTTGTTGTACTTCAAGGACATTCCAACGGTTTACTATGTTTTTGTTTTTGCTTGTCTCTGATTAGGCAAAGAGGACGGAAAGTCTTGTCAGAAGGTGACGGTGCGGATGACGATCAGGAAAAACGACTGTCGCAGCAACAGACCAGTAAATTGTGTCTTCTTTTCTCTGTCTGTCAAACATCTTTGCAGCCAAAACCTTTCAGTCTGGTCAAAGGAAAACAAAAAGTCCTAATGAACACACTTTAGTGTATTTTTGTCATTGAAGCACCCTTGAGCATGGCACTCAACCAGAGCAAGCCCTCACTAAATGGATTAGTAAGAAAAGTTGGTATCCCACGTGAGTTTACCTACAAGAACTTTCCATTTGGACCCATCTGACCACACAGCACTGTTCCATTAGAAACAGTCCATTTGAAATGAGTCTGGTTCCACAGGACACCACGGTTCTTTTGGATCAGCGCTACCCAATCATCAAACCCTCAGATCTACCACCGGCCTGTTTTCTAGATATTCATCACTGCTTTTTGCTGATTAGCTGACTCAGATGTCTCTAGATTCTGATTGACTCCTTATCCAGGACTCGGTTTCAATTAGGCTTTTTTCTGTTGGTAGAGCTTCAGTTCATCTGTTTCTGGAGAAATTCCTGATCCTTCAGAAACGTCCCCGACACTGTCATTGACATCATTCCTGATGTGCAGAGATTTTTTCCCAAACCTTAGATGATGTTTTACTGAGAGTCTCTGCATTTTGTGGATTTCAGTTTATACCTGATCGTGCTACTCACCTGATACCAGGTAACTCAATTGGTGGCTAGATGTTCTCCCAGATCAGGGCTCTGCAACCTGAAGAGCCATATTGTGGCTCTTTGACCCCCTCCGTTGTGGCGAGGTAACTTAGTATCTCCTACTTGGTCGCGGTCCATGAGAATGGACCTGAATGGCTCTTTGGGCGTTAAAGCTTGCAGACCCCCGTCCTACACGTATCCTGTTAACAACCTACTACTTGTAGCAGGCGTTCCATTTATTATTTCGTGGATAAATGTCTTGTGTCACCTCTTCAGGTGCGTGGACATCACATTTGAGGTTAAATTCCCACAGTAGTTCATTCTGCTTAACTGGGGCTCTAACTCCCTGTTTGGAAGGTTATGTAACTTAACCTTCCGGTGTTCTGTTGAGTAAAATAGCGGCTCATTGTTTTAAAATGTTGGTAGTTTTTATTTAATTAAATTAAAATAAGAATATTGTGTACGCTCTACAAGAATTATGGTTTTAAAGGGGAAATGGATCATTTGAAAATAAAAAGCCTAAAGGCCCGTACACACCGGGACGAATATTCGCCAGGCGTTATTCGCCAGCGTTTTTCGCCACGTTTTTTGTGTTCACACCCAGGCGATTTTCGCTGACGATGAGCCGAGCGAACATGCAATTTCATTCCCTGACGTTAGATGGCGCTTAATGTAAACAGAAATACTCCTGTACACAAGGTGGCGCTGCGCAACTTTACGCTTCTCAAAGTCGCTTTTCACTCAGAAGAAGAGAGCAAGTATTTACGCGATTGTCAGAATCAAACAAAGAAAACATGAATATTTCAAGCACCAGTAGCTCCAACTGGTGCTTGGTTCGGGGATATTTTAGAATTTCCATTATTATTTCTTCGCGGCAGTGTAGACGCTACTCGGCGTCTATCTTCTTCGCTGGTATGTGTGCTCAGCAAGGCAGTTTTGTGTTTGAGCGCCCCCAAGTTGTGTTTTACTGTAACTTCAGAAGCTCCAGACACGTGTGCAAAAGCGCCATTCTCATTGGTCGAATAGATTTCGACGCAACGCGTCGAAAAAAAAAAACGAACCCGAGGCGTTTTTTTTTTTTTGACGCTTCGACGCGTGGCGTTTTTTCGCGTCGGTGTGCACACTCTCATTGGTGCCCTTTGTTTAGTCACGAGGCGTTAAACGTCAGCGAAAATCGCCGGCGAAATTCGTCCCGGTGTGTACGGGCCTTAAGACTAGCAGAACAGGGATGAATGACCACAGAAACCTTTGCAGTAGTTTTTAAAGTATTTCTAGTTTGCTCATGAACCAGCAGACTGCCCTGTGCTGGTTTCATCCAGCATTTGATATGATTGACATGATGACACAGGACTGTATCACGCTGATGGTCTTCCCTGACCTTCTCTGTCCTTCAGGTGAACATTGTTTCGTGCGATGGAAAGTGCCCGTCAGCGAGCATATACAACTATAACATCAACACGTACGCTCGCTTCTGCAAGTGCTGCAGGGAGACGGGGCTGCAGCGGCGCTCCGTGCAGCTCTACTGCAGCAGCAACGCCACCTGGGTCACCTACTCCATCCAGGAGCCCACCGACTGCTCCTGCCAGTGGTCCTAACCCGCAGCCGGCCCAGGACACGCACACGCAGGCGCCAACACACACGGGAGAGGACGTCGGAGCCGTGGCGCTCCTGGGACTCGGGAGGTCGGGAGAGACTGACCGTTAATGTGGGAGGGGTTCTGCTGTCAGCTGGTCATCATCACCGCGGGACGCCTCTACTGCAGGAAGGGGGAGCTGCTGCAGTTTCAGCCACAGGAGGCAGCAGCTCAAAATGTTTAACAGTTTCAGTGAAAAAACGGTAATTTCCCTGAAAGTCAGTGAGCTCTTCTCTGTTTCTGTACAATTCTTATGGTGTGTTGAACAGCAGTCGGATACAATAAAGGCATCTGCAAATCCTTAAGGGCCCATAGTGGGACTCTGATTTTGTTTTAGTTTCCTACATTTATTTTCATTTAAGGACTCCAACAGAGCAGAAACTTCTCCCTTTGTTATTTTAAACCACTCTAATGTGAAAACATGTGAAAAGAGCAGCTTACACTACACAACAGTGTGACATCACACATCCAGCTCCCAGGATGACGCTCCACCTCCCACGTCTGTGTATCAGTCACTGCAGAGGGTGACTGGGCAGAAAACCTCAGACAGAGTCTAAACGAGGCTCGGCCTAAAGCCTGAAGCTGTGCAGCTGTGAACAGACGACCGCATCGCTGCAGAGGCAGCTGTGGTACAACGTTCTGCTGCTTTTGCATCCCTGCAATGTCAAAGGAGGGTTCCCCAAAAGCCTTTTAGCAACCTGACTCTTGTTTAAATCCCTCAAAGTACATAGAAAAGCTTAACGCATTGTTTAACAATGTTTAATTGTTTGGTGTGTTTTCGGCAGCATTCTATTTTCATTTCATTTGATTTCCCAGTATGACTGCTATGTGTGACCTGGCACCATTGACCGTTGGGCCGCCCCCGTTCGAGTACAGCGGCACGAAGGGAACATGCTGTCTAGTGGATCTGCTATGTGTGACCCGGCACCAGTATTAAATGTAAAACATGACATATATGACAGCCGAAGGAAACTGACACAACACTTCAAACCCCACCTAAACCAGAAGATGCCACCAGGAGGAATGGAGAGGCAGAACAAAGAGAGCATCAACAAAAATCAGCCTCCCCCAGCCATGCACGGCGTCCGGCGGAACAATTTAAAGAGATGGCATAGTCAGCCAAGCCCAAGCAAAAACCAAAAGGAACACGAGGAAAAAGCAGCTGATGCCAAAATTCAAATGGAGGAACCGAGGCGCTGACAGTTCCCACACACTCACGTCAAACCTGAACGTCCAAGTGGCACCTTAGGGCCGACTCAAAACAGAAAATGGGCTCTGGGAAAAGCCCATCATGAACCCCCCCACAACCCAACGACAAATCCCTAAACAACCAGAGAAAACAACAAAACATCAGTGAGCTTGAGAAGACAGGGCCACGCACAAACTGACACACAACAGGGCAGAATTTAGTTTTGCTGAAGGCCAGGGGGACGCTCTTCACATTTCCTTCTGTCTCACAGATGAGACATATCCATAAACTAACCAATCCAAATGCAGGTTAAACTAGCAAATGTACACAGCTTCAACAGAAAAGAAGCAAAAGAAAGAGCCGCCACTGAATGATGGCCCTCACAGCAGAACCGGACTGGGTTTGAAGAAATGCACCGTGTCTTATAAAGAACTGCAAGTCCCAGGGTCCTTAGGGGCGTGACCTCACCGATGACCGCGCCGAGCAGGAAACAGAACCTGGAACAAAACACAGCACAGAAGCCGAAGCCAACACATGCTGCTCAGCAAACATTCCGGCAACTACGGCACCCAATAATCTGAGACATCTCCCGATCGATCACTGACAACCCGAATGCTGCAGGACACTGCTCCACAGACACGCAACGCGACACGAGAACCGCAGCTCCGAAGACGCCCCAGGAGCCGGCAGCCGAAAAATAAATGGGGGGCAGACGCGGGGAGACGGACGTCCCCCCTCCCCCCCCCGTAAGAAGGGGGAACCAACAATCTGAAAGAACGGGTGAGAACACCATGAGACAGAAGGAGAACAGCGAGCATGGAGAACCAGCGAAGAACGCAGTGCTGCTGTGAAAAGGAGTAGACGGAAGCACCCCCCATAAGAAGGAGGGAGATCCAACGAAATCCGATAAGGGGGGGACCATGAAAGACAACAGTGAGCACGCGAAAAATGAGCGCTGAAGGTAAGAAAGAATGAACAACTGCGCACCTGGGCTTAAATAGGACCCTGAGCAGGTGAGTTAATTAACTGAACCGCCCTAGGGGAGTAACCTGTAAAACACTGCCGAGTGTGTCTGCCCGAAATTACAACAAGTCGCCATTTAAAGACAGTTCAGGTTAAAAAAAGTGCAAAAAAGAAAAAATGTGCAAAGGCTATCTGTTGTGAGTTATTGTAAACTAAAATAAAGGGCAGGTTTGATATCGGTCTATGGTTGGCCAAGATGCTAGGATCCAAACTGGGCTTTTTCAGAAGAGGTTTAACAACTGCACATTTAAAAGACTGTGGCGATTTATCATCGTTAATATGGAATCATTAATTAGGGCAGTGCTTCTCAAATAGTGGGGCGCAATGCGATGCCAGGGTCGGCGTGTAGTAGTGGCGGTTTAGATAAAGGTAATACGGGCAATTGCCCGGTGCGCAAATTTAACGGGGGGCGGTGGTGACAGCGGCTCAGTGCTTGGAAAAAAATCGGATCCACTATTGGGTTCCTATTATCTGTCATATGACAGAGTTTGTAACAGCCTGAAACTGTGAACTGACTGTCTAACTGACTGTCTCCTGTCACATGCGTGTGCATGTGTGAGAAGGAAAGAGGAGGGGTAGTGTGGGCTCAGGCTGCAGGTGGAACGGGGCACAGGAGTACTGCAAGTCCTGCCTGGATGGTGCCAGTAATTGACATAAAGACAGCAGGTATAATGCAGGAAAACAGCTGCACTTTATGACATCATGAATAAATAATCATCATTTAGAAAAAAAATCGGAACAATGTTTTTATCTATTTCTTCAGACTAAAATCGTTAAATATATTGGTGCTGCTGTGTTGTTTCAAATCAATTCACATTTAATAGTATTTATTGATTGAATTATTGTTCTCAGCATCAAATGGTGTAAGGATTCAGTAGTTTGTTTTCCTTTGTCAGTCACTCCACCTTCAGGTTCATGATCCACAGCTGTCTTCAGTTCGGTTAATGACCCTCAGCCTATTTAAGTGTCTTGGTTTCTCTTCATCCTTGTCAGGGGCCTGTTTCACAAAGGAGGTTAAGTGTAAACTCTGAGTTCATAAACCCGGAAATCAGGGAAACCCTGGGTTTTCCGTTTCAGAATCGGAGGTTTGTCAAACCAGAGAAAGCAGAGTAAGTCAAACCCGTTTCTGAAAGAGAGGTAACTTATACTCAGAGTCAGTATCCATGGTTACTTATGCTGTGAACCTAACCTGGTCGGGAGCAGGTTTTATTCTCCAAACTCGAAGTTTCTGCCGGTCCCCTCCCCTTTTTAAAGACGAAGCGGTATATTTCGCTTCAACCTTCATTGCCCACATTTCCGTCACACAGAGACGGTCTAAGTGACAAGAATGGCTTGTTCTTTTTTGGAGGACCCAATAGAGGAGGAGGCTGCATTAAATTCGTAGAGAATTATATTTACGTCGTGCGAGGATTTTGAGACCTCGACTCGATGTTTTGTCATTTCCCCATACGTTTTTGTTTGAGCGTTACCGTTTTTCGTTGCAGTCAATTACATATATAAAATGAAAACAACATTAGGTCTTGCTATGTAGATGTTTCATATGTCAAATATATTTATACTTCGTTTTTAGCTGCTGCCATGTTCTTTTAATTCCTGTAGGATTGCATCTACATGAAAATGAAATCAGGGACATTGAATTAGATTAATGTAACAATTACTTTCTGGAAACACAATTTGCTAGCACTGCTTTCTTTCTTAATCCCATATAAACCTATACCACTTGATCAATACAAGGGTAGTGTTGCAGTGTGTGTGTGCTGAGCGGGGTGCAATCCACGAGAGAGAGGGGGAGGGGCGATTGCAGGTGCAGATGGGGGGGGGGGGGTGAGCACGGATGAGGAGGACGGAGAAGGTGTCATTCCCAGAATAACTGTTTTGGAGT
>JAUDJI010001161.1:0-11403 GCA_037389245.1 Oryzias sinensis | reverse complement strand
CAGCCGCAACTTCCTGCTTTTTCTGCCACAATTATCACAAAAATCCACGTGAGATTGCGGGGGGGGGGGGGTGTCGATCAATACAGGCCATGAATTTTTGCTTTTTTTTTTTTTTGGGATGCTGGTGTGCCGCGGGATTTTTTCAGGGTTAAAGTGTGCCGTGGCTCAAAAAAGGTTGAAAAACACTGGATTAGATCCCCTTGTTACAATGTCCACATGCTGGTAGAACGTAGGCAAAACCGATGTGAGACTTGCCTGATTGTCTCCAGCCGCTATGAAGAAGGCGTCGGGATAATCCTTTAGAAGTTCGCTGATGTTGTTGTGCAACTCTGCCATGGCTTCCCTAGCGTTAGCGCTTGGTGGTACATAAACAGCTGTTATGATTACAGCTGTTAGCTCCCGCAGCATGTATAAGGGTTGGCATTTCACAGACAGGGACTCCAGATGTGGCGAACAATGGGTCGGAACCACTACGGCGTCTTGGCACCATAGGTTGTTTGTGTAAACAACTAGCCCTCCGCCCTCTTTTCTCATTCAGCCAGGATTCTGTAAAAACCAAAACACAACAGTTCCTCAAGCTGCGTTGGGAAGCTTTCCATATTCTGATGTAGTCCATCTTGTTGTCGAGTAAGCGTACGTTCGCTAGCAGGAGTGTGGGAATAGCTGGCTTGTGTGGCTTAGCTGCTAGCCTAGTTTTAGCTCCTCCACGTTTGCCTCGTTTTCACGTCCTGTCACACAGCTTTCGGTCCTTCCCCTGGGATGTTGTTCCGGAGTTGCCCGCAGGCCTCTTTTGGCCTGCTCTTTGTAGGAGTCCGAGCTCACCTAGCAAACTGAGCAGATGTTTGTCGTAGTAGTATTTCTTGTTTTTAAGTTTCAAGAGAAGCTGTTGCTGATATACTTGCCTCTCTCATACAGTTTACATTCTAACGATACATTGATACACAAAACGTTGCACTGACATGCAAACATCAATCAGAATCAGAAAAAGCTTTATTGCCAGGTTCTGTAGAGCAGACTTTACCAATTTGACTTGGTGTTGGCAGGTGGTGCATCTCAGATAAGAAAAAAGTGCAAACAAATAACATAAAGATGCATAAAGTGCAATTAAGAATGAGTGTGGTGTCGTCAGCAAACTTTAGGAGTTTGACAGACTGGTGTCCAGCTGTGCAGCTGTTTGTGTACAGGGAGAATAACAGGGGTGAAAGGACAAAGCCCTGGGGGGATCCGATGCTGGTATCCGAGACAAGTTTCCCCAGCCTAACATACTGCTGTCTGTCTGTAAGGAAGTCTGAAATCCACCTGCAGGTGGAGTCAGGCACATTCAACTGGGAGAGTTGGTCATGAAGCAGGGATGGAACTCTTGTGTTGAAGGCGGAGCTGAAGTCTACAAACAGGATCCTGGAGAGTCCAGATACTGGAGGATGAAGTTAAGGGCCATGTTTACAGCATCGTCTACCGATCTGTTGGCTCTGTAGGCAAATTGCAGGGGTCCAGGAGGGGGTCTGTAATGTCTTTGAGGTAGGGGAGGACGAGGCGCTCAAAGGGCCACAGGAAGTGGAAAAGTCTCTGTTTTTGTTGAGCAGCACGCTCAGTTCGTCTGTTTTATTGCAAAGTGAGCGCACGTTGGAGATGAATATCCCGGGCAGCGCAGTGCGAAATCCGCGCCGGCGGAGACGCACCAGCGCGCCTGAGTGCTCGCCTCTCCTGCAGCGCTTCACCTTCTTATGTGCTGGCTGGGTCAAAATAGCCAGTAAATCCACGGTAGAAGCGAGAAATGTTGGAAAAGGGTCCACAGGGGTTGTAGTTCTGATGTTCATGAGCTCGTGCCTGGAGAAAGAGCCTCCAGAACTGAGGCATGTAAAGCAAAACAAGGTAGAGCACACCAAAACACCGAGCCAGCCGTCCGTGGCGCCATCTTGATTGCAAAAATGACAAAAATGCCTTTCCAGCAAATCAAGGTCAGTTGCTGCTCTTTAAAGAAAAGTAATGAATTTTATTGAAAATCTAACTTTTTCAATAATGGAAGAAATAAAAACATTGTAAATGGATAAACTAATTTAAAATTAAAGGATACAAAAATCGTAGTGTAATGTTTTTTCTTTGGCTCTTTTAAGATCAGAGGAGCCCAGTGTTGTTAGCTTTCCTTAGTAAGAGGAAGAACACAAACTGCTGCAGAAGACATCTAAACATCAACCAGATTCTTACTGAATGATAGGAAGTCCTTCTACGCTGATGGATTCCTCTTGGTTTTGTTTGGGATCCTGTTCTCTCCTTCAGATTTGCTGACTCCGGCTCTGAGCTGTGATGTGACGGCTCCTCCGCAGGCAGACCTGCTGCCTCACTAATTCTCTGCTGTCGCATCGCCGTCACTTTCAAACTGAGTCAGCTGCTGCTCGCTGCCTTGTTGAGACACCGCTAGCTATCTCTAAGTGCCTCCTTTAAGAGAGTGACTCATGGAGTCAACATCAGCACATTTTTCTCTTCATTGGTCAACTTTTCTCAATGACTTGAAAGGGACTAAAAGGAGATAAGATGGAATTCCTGATTAAATCAAACTTCTTCTTATTATCTTCTATCTTCTTATTATTTTTTGCAAAAGAGAGAAACATACTCTTTTGTTTTTGCTTCAGTTTGTCATTAAAGGGACTTAAAGATCGGAAACAATTTTCTACAAAGACAAAATAACCAAATCTCTCAAATATTGTTCACAAATCTGTCTAAATCTGTGATAGTCAAAGTCAAAGTCAAAGTCAACTTTATTGTCAATTCTTCACATGTGCATCACATACAATGAATCGAAATTCCGTTTCTTACTCTCTCGTGTCTGTTCAGGGGAAGAAAAATAAAAACAAAGTATACGTTTAAAATAAAATAAATAGGTAAAAAGAAAGAAAAAGATACAATTTACAATAGGGAGCACTTCTTCTCTCATGACTCATACCAACATACTGATTAAACAGCATTACTGTTGCACAGCTGTGCCTAAGACTGACCACAATAAAAGGCCTTTCTGATGTAATCAGCTGTACAGTAAACCCTTGTTTTTCGCGGGGGTTACGTTCCAAATAGAACTATAATAGGCAAAATCCATTAAGTAGAAACTATTATTATACAATAAAATACTCTATTATACATTAAAAAGAAAGAACAAACAGGCTCAGGCATTTGTTTCAAAAATAAAAGTACTTCAGAAACGTTTTTTTTCAACAAATAACTTCTGTACTGTCAAATAATAATTTTAATCATCAATGTGAACAGAAGGCTTCAAATAGCCAAGGTTAGCCCCGCCCACTGCGACCTGAGTAATTGGATTAAACGGGAGAAAATTTTAAATGATTATTAAAAAATACAAAGTACAGTGGGACAAATAGTGACTCAGGTGTATTTCACTGCTCTTAAGACTGAGCCGCTGCATCCTGACTCCGCTCTGCAGTGTTTTCTTCTTTTGAAGCCCGCGGTGCAGCTGTGTTTGTTCAGGAGAAGAACATAGTAATTGGCAGTTGCTGTGGCTCTTTTTTCTATGGGTTTTAGAGAAACTCGAAATTGCAAGAGAATTTGCACGTACGTAATGTAAATGTGGCAAGCTGTCTTATGTACGTGTACATATTAAACTGCAACATTATTGACGCCAATCAGAATGCAGAACACAATGCAGGATGCAAATCCGTGAAGTAGCGAAACCGGGAAACGTAAACCACGTTATAGCGAGGGATCACTGTATCCCAAATCACAATGTCACAAATATTGTATGTTTTGAGGAAATGTGCAATTGGCACACAGGAATGTCCACCAGAGCTGTTGCTGGTGAATTGAATGTTCATTACTCTAACATCGGCTGTCTCCAAAGGTATTTCCGAGAATTCGGCAGTACATCCAACCAGCCTCACAACTGCAGACGCCTGTAACCACACCAGCCCAGGACATTCCCAATCCTGCTAGTTCTCCTCCAAGATAGTGTGAGACCAGCCCCTCGGACAGATGATGCAACAATTTCCACAAAAACTGTCAGAAAGCGTCTCAAGAAACCTCATCTGCATGCTGGTCATCCTCATCGGGGCCTCGACCTGACTCCAGTCGTTATCGACTTGAGTGGGAAAATTCTCACATTCAATGGCGTTCGACACGTTGCAGAGGCGTTCTCCTCACGAGTGAATCCCGGTTTACACCGTTCTGGCTGACAGTGTGTGGCGTCATGTGGGTTTTCTGATGTCAATGTTGTGGATCGAGTGGCCCATGGTGGCAGTGGTCTTCATCCCAGTCTTCAAAATGATCAATTTCACCAAACAGGTCAAAGGAAACTATAAAGTCCCTCGTGTTTTCTTTACTATCTTGCTGTTGAGATAAACTGTGAAATAGGGTGTGACAAATTTTGGTATTAAGAAGTTTGCGGTCAATATTTTTGGTTTGCTCAGAAAAGTGTTCCTACTGTTTATGTTAAATTAAAGCATTTTTGACTGGAGGTTTTGTTTTGTTTTTTACACCACCCCTTGGTGGTGTAAAAGTAAAGGTTAGAAGTCATTTAAAAAGTCATTTAACAACAATTAAATATTTACTATTGTTAAATGAAAATAACTCAAAATGAGGCTTTTCACAGCTAAATATTAGGTTAGATTAAAAATTGATTTTTTTTTTACATTAATTACAATTCATGATTGATTAATCGCACACATAAAAGATCATTGAATGACATCACTAATTATGACATCTGTGAAGAGAAACTTCATTTTTGTGAATGAATTCTTAATAAGAAACAACTGCTGTGATATCTTCAAGTCAGGCTTCCGACAATCCCACAGCACTGAGACAGCCAAACAAAAGTAACTAATGAGATACGTTTGAATACAGATGGTGGAGACATGTCTGTGTTAGTTTTATTGGATCTCAGTGCTGCATTTGATACTGCAGACCATGCTATGTTAATCACATGACTGTAAAACTGGATGGGCTTCCCTGGACCAGTACTAAACTGGTTGAAAACAGAAAATAGTAAATATATGGTGTCAATTGGTAACTTCTCATCTGAGCCAACAGAAATTACATGTGGAGTTCCCAAGGCTCCATTCTGGAGTAACTTCTATTAATATCTACATCCTCCCACTGGCCCAGGTTATTAAGAACAACATTAGTTATCATAGCTATGCAGATGACACTGTCATGGTTTGAGTTTCCTTTGTATTGGTTTTTGCTTTCTGTCTTATCTGTTTCCTGTTTTATTTTGAAAGTCTCCTGTCTTGTCTGTTTTCTTGAGTTTTACTTCCTTTGGTCCCCATCTGCCCTGTCCTTGGTCCATTAGTTATTCCTGTCTGGTGTTCAGGTTTTTGCCATGGTCCATGTTTCTCGCCACACCACAGTGAGTTTTTGTTCTGTTCTGCCATCCTGCTTTGCAGCGCTTTTTGTTTGTGTTTTCTATTAAACCCCTAGCCCTGAACCCCCTTGCCTCCTGCCTCTGCATCTGGGTCCAACCGGCTCTTGAGCCACCCCTTCACATGACAGACACACCAGTATATATTACTATGACACCAGGAAACCGAGGCCCTGTACAGGCTCAGCATCAAGGACATCAATGACTGGATGTGTCACAACTTGCTTCAGTTAAACAAATTTAAAACTGAGGGTATTGTTTTTGGGAATAAAGAAAAATGGTTGGAGGTCACTACATAGCTTCAGTCTATTCATCTAAAAACCACCAAACAGGCCAGAAACGCGGGTGTAGTGATGGACACAGACCTACATTTTGATAGGCAGTCACAAAATCAGCCTACTATCATCTCAAAAATATTTCAATTACTAAAGATCTGATGTCTAAGCTGGAAAAACTAGTTTGATTTGACTCATGTCACAGTGTTTTACAGCCAACCAAAAACATGAATCAGGAAACTGCCGCTGATTCAGAACTCTGCTCCTCAGGTTTCCAAAAGGACCAAAAATTAGAACCATATTAGTCCTGTTCTAAGGTATTCCCACTGCCTGCCTGTTTGCCAGAGGATAGAGTCCAAACCAAACACTGAGAAGCTGCCTTCAGCTTCTATGCTCCACAGATCTGGAACAGACTTCCAGAAAGCCATAGTTCAGCTGAAACCATTGGCTAACCTTAACCCTAACCCCCAGACAAACTACCTTTTCCGGTCGAGAACCATGGCCTCAGATTTAGCTGTGCTGACACTCATCCCAGCCGCTTCACACTCAGCCACAAACCACCCCAATGCCCTCTGGAGGTCCTGGCTTGATGAGGCCAACAGGACAACATCATCTGCAAAGAGCAGAAGGAAATCCTGTGGCCTCCAAGCCAGACCTCCTCCGGCCCCTGGCTGCGCCTAGAAATTCTGTCCATAAAAACAGAGAACAGAACCGGTGATAAAGGGCAGGAGTCCAACGCGCACCGGGAACAGGTCTGATTTACTGCTGGCTATGCAAACCAAACTCTTACTCTGGCCATACAGAGAACAGACAGCCCTCAGTAAGGCTCCCCGGACCCCATACTCCCAGAGCACCCTCCACAGGATACCACGGGGGACGCAGTCGAACACCTTCTCCGAATCCACAAAACACATTTGGACTGGATGAGCAAACTTCCACAAACCCTCCAGCAACCTAAAGAGGGTCTAGAGCTAGTCCACTGTTCCACGGCCAGGACGGAAACTGCACAGTTGTTCCTGAAACTGAGGTTCGACTGTCGAACGAACTCTCCTCTCCCTGGCATTGACTTTCCCGGGGAGGCTGAGGAGTGTAATTCCCCTGTCGTTGGAACACACCCGCCAGTCCCCCTTCTTAAAGAGGGTGCTAACAGTTCTAAATGACTTTATTTGCTGTTTCCCCTGTTCATCTCTACATAGCATACAATTTACCACATCTTTTTCTACCCGCTCTACACTGGACATAAAAGGTTTTTCTAGTTTGCCAAAACTAGCATCCACATTATCTCTAAAGTGACTCTCTCTATTAAGTGAGCAAGTCAAAGAGTCTGTAAATCTTTATTCCAATTCCTTTGTGTTATCTCTTATAGATTGCACCTCCTGCTTTAAATCAACATCACCCATTTGTTCTTGCTGCCCCACTTAATAATTTTATGTTAGCTTCTTCATTAACAACTCTTTCCTCATAATTTTACTCATCATCATCATCATGCACTAACAACTCATCATCATGCTGTAAATACAAAGAACTTATCCCTTGTGCTATCTTAGATGACCCCCCCCCCTTCCATTGATGTGTTCCCCCTACCATGACAAAGGTGGATAAAGGTGGAAAGATTTCATGTAATCCATGGACACCAGTGAAGATCACAAATCATTGAAGAAAAAAAGGTTCAGAGCTCTGTCTAGTGGGTCTAGATGACCCAACTCCCATTGTGAACATGCCTAGGATAGAACAAGGGTTAATAGAGATGATATTTCTCCGGCTGGATGAGACTCATGAGTGACAAAAGCTCCAGCAGTAAAATGTGGATCTAAAGCAGACATGGTATTTGGTGAAATCCTGGTTAGTGATCCTTCATTATTACTTTTGTCACCCAGAGTCACCATTTTAAATAAACTTAAATGTCCCAAGAAAACAAAAACAACAAATTTATTGTATGACAAAGAGAGCCTCATACTGGCCACCATATGTAACACTCCACATTATATTCAGAATCAGAAATACTTTATTGATCTCACACCTGGGAAATTTGTTTGTCACCATAGCTGAAGTAATTGAAGTAATATATTGAAGTAATTACAAAAAAACAGGGATCCTCTTTCTGTCTTAACAGTTTTTTTTTATTTATTTATACAAAACTAACCAGTGCGTGTTTCCCACTTACTTTTTCATTTGAAATATACACATATATATATATATATATACCCCTCACCCTCCGCGGGTGGTATCTCCTCCAAGCTCGGGTCCTCTACCAGAAGCCTGGGAGCTTGAGGGTCCTGCAGTATCTTAGCTGTTCCTAGCACTGTGCTTTTCTAGACGGAGAGGTCTGAGGTCTTTCCAGGTATCTGTTGTAGCCACTCCTCCAGCTTGGGGGTTACTGCCCCGAGTGCTCCAATTACCACAGGCACCACTGTCACCTTCACTTTCCAGGCTTTCTCCAGTTCTTCTCTGAGTCCCTGGTATTTCTCCAGTTTCTCATGTTCCTTCTTCCTGATGTTCCCATCTCTTGGCACTGCCACATCCACCACAACGGCTTTCCTCTGTTCTTTATCCACCACTACAATGTCTGGTTGGTGTCCATTACCATCCTATCAGTCTGGATCTGGAAGTCCCACAGGATCTTTGCCCTCTCATTCTCTACCACCTTCGGAGGTGTTTCCCATTTTGACCTTGGGGTTTCCAGTCCATATTCTGCGCACATGTTCCTGTATATTATTCCAGCCACTTGATTGTGGCGCTCCATGTATGCTTTACCTGCCAGCATCTTACATCCTGCAGTTATGTGCTGGATTGTTTCAGGTGCCTCTTTGCAAAGCCTACACCTTGGGTCTTGTCTGGTGTGGTAGATCTACACCTTGGGTCCTGTCTGGTGTGGTAGATCTACACCTTGGGTCTTGTCTGGTGTGGTAGATCTGAGCCTCTATTGCTCTGGTGCTCAGGGCTTGTTCCTGAGCTGCCAGGATGAACGCTTCAGTGCTGTCCTGTAGGCCAGCCCTTTCTAGCCATTGCTAGGACTTCTTGATATCAGCCACTTCAGTTATGGTCCGGTGGTACATCCCATGCAGGGGTTTGTCCTCCCATGAGGATCTGTCCTCCAGCACTGTATCCTCTGCTCTCCATTGCCTGAGACATTCACTGAGCACACTGTCAGTTGGGGCCTTGAGCTTGATGTACTCATGCATCTTGGATGTTTCATCCTGGATAGTGGCTTCTACGCTCACTAGTCCTCGGCCTCCTTCCTGGCGGCTAGCATACAGTCTCAGGGTGCTGGATTTGGGGTGGAACCCTCCATGCATGGTGAGGAGCTTTCGTGTTTTAACATCCGTGGTCTGTATCTCTTCCTTTGGCCATCTTATTATTCCTGCAGGGTATCTGATAACTGGCAGTGCGTAGCTGTTTATTGCCCGGGTCTTATTTTTGCCATTGAGCTGGCTTCTCAGGACTTGCCTTACTCGTTGGAGGTATTTAGCTGTTGCAGCTTTCCTTGTTGCCTGCTCCAGGTTGCCATTTCCCTGCAGAATTCCAAGGTACTTGTAACTGTCCTTGATGTCTGCTATTGTTCCTTCTGGAAGTGAGACCCCTCCTGTGTGGACTACCTTGCCTCTCTTTGTCACCATCCAGCTGCATTTCTCGAGCCCGAATGACATCCCAATGTCAGTACTGTAGATCCTGGTGGTGTGGATCAGGGAGTCAATGTCACGTTGGCTCTTAGCATATAGCTTGATGTCATCCATGTAGAGGAGGTGACTGATGTTGGCCCCATTTCTGAGTCGGTATCCATAGCCAGTCTTGTTGATTATTTGGCTGAGGGGGTTCAGACCTATGCAGAACAGCAGTGGGGACAGAGCATCACCTTGGTAAATCCCACATTTGATGGACACTTGTGCAAGTGGCTTCCCATTGGCTTCAAGGGTGGTTTTCCACAGCTTCATTGAGTTTCCTATGAAGGCTCTTAGAGTCCTGTTGATGTTGTACAGCTCCAAGCATTCAGTGATCCATGTGTGTGGCATTGAGTCATAGGCTTTCTTGTAATCAATCCAGGCTGTGCACAGGTTGGTGTGTCGTGACTTGCAGTCTTGAGCGACTGTTCTGTCAACCAGGAGTTGGTGTTTCGCTCCTCTGGAGTCTCTACCAATGCCTTTCTTTGTGTTACTCATGAATTGATCCATGTGCCTATTTATCTTGGTTGCAATGATGCCTGACATGAGCTTCCATGTTGCGGAGAGACAGGTTATTGGCCGGTAGTTGGATGGGACTGCACCCTTTGAGGGATCCTTCTGGATCAGGATCGTTCGCCCTTCTGTTAGCCATTCGGGATGAGTCCCATCTCTTAGCAGCTGGTTCATTTGTGCTGCCAGGCGCTCGTGGAGTGCTTTGAGCTTCTTTAGCCAGTAGGCATGTATCATGTCAGGGCCCGGTGCTGTCCAGTTCTTCATACCTGAGACTCTTTCTTGGATGTCTGCCACTGTGATGGTTACTGGATTCTGTTCAGGGAGGTTGCTATGTTCTTCTCTCAGAGAGACCAGCCACTGGGCATTGCTGTTATGTGCTGTCTCTTTCTCCCATATACTTTTCCAGTACTGTTCAGTTTCTAGCCTTGGTGGGTCTGCTCTGCTGTTTTGACCCTGCCACTGAGCATACACTTTTGCAGGTTGAGTTGCGAACAGCCTGTTTATCCGTCTGGCTTCATTGTCTCTTGTGTACCTCTTTAGGCGGCTGCTCAAGGCTAGGAGCCTTTGTTTGGCAGTTTCCAGTGCTTCAGGTATGGGCATCTGGCTGTATCTCTTAGGTACTTGCTTTCTCATTGTACCTCTTTGAGCCTCTGTCAGCTTACTCACATCCTTCCAAGTTGCCTTGATTTTGGCCTCTAACCGTTGCTTCCATGGTGGGTATTGTTTTCTCCCATGGTTACTCTTATAGCCAAGCATCTCAAGGATCACTGCTGCTGAAGTGTAAACCAGTTTATTGGTTTCTGTGATGGTTGTGTTAGGAATTGCCCTCAATGCTTCATTCACAGTTTCCAGTAGACTTTCAGGCGGTACATCACTTAACCGTTGTAGTTGGTGTCGAGGTTGCCAAGTGTTCATTCTAGACATGATCTTGTCTTTCAGGTCAGTTGCTGCCTCGCTCAGCGTAACTGTGGTTGTTGGGGCTGTGTACCCAATCTCAGGGTGGGAGTGTAGTATAGCCTGCTCTCTGACCTGTTGTTCTGGCTCTCCCGGGGTATTGCCATTGTATTGTATCGCTTCAATCTCAAGTTGTGATAGGAGTTGCCGCTTGTGGATGTTCGAGCATTGGGCTACCAGTTGTTTGGCAGTTAGCCTTGATTGTGAGTTTTGAAGCATCCATTCATTCCACATCCTCTGCATGTAACCACGTTGGTTGGGATTACTTGAGTAGTAGCATTCTAACAGAACCTTGTTCTCGCACCTAGTCCATTTCCGTCTTGTTCCAGTAGCCCACTTTCCATCAGAGTGCTCTGGTCCCCCAGCACCTGACGCAGACCTTGTTTGGCCGGGCGACGTCTGAGCCGGCATGACATGTGGTTCATTGTCTCTCATGTTTGTGAGGTAGGCCGTAGCGTAAAGGGTCTTGCCCAAGGACCCTCACTGGGTGATGTTAATTGCTCACTATTGTTATGGTAATTGCCCCATTTCCATTGTTATGGTTATTGCCCCCATTTTACCATTGCCATTATATTGTTCATTCCGCCCCTGGGAATCGAACCGAGGTTTCCTGCATGACAGTCCTGCACCTTACTAACTG
>JAUDJI010001160.1:0-11404 GCA_037389245.1 Oryzias sinensis | reverse complement strand
ATCTATCTATCTATCTATCTATCTATCTATCTATCTATCTATCTATCCAGACCATCTGTGCTACTCAGCTTTTGCCCATCTCTTCTCAACCACAGGTGTAAATATGCATATTTAGAAAACGTAGATGCTGTAACTGTGGCATGTGGTGACATAAAGGTACGTGTTTCATTACTAAAAGAAAAAGTCTAGCCGCAATAGAGGTGGCTGGGGACGATACTGTGACTTAAAAAAATGAAATAAAATAAAAAAAGTGGCAAGCGGGGTCGTCCTGCTTGGTCGGATACTCTGCCGTCGCAGAGCGAGTGAGCAGGAGAGCAGACGAGTGCATGTGTCCGAGAATCCAGAAAGAGACTATTCATAGGAAATGATCCATCATGTATAAGAAAAAAGAAATTGCACTTTCCTCATAGACAGTGTTATAATTGTGTTCATTTTCAGGTAGTTTATTCAATGTTCTTGTCTAGTTATTTACTGTTTGACTCTTATTTTATTTATCAATCCAGAGGACCAGTGCAATGCGTTTTTGGATGCAGTTTAAATGTTCATGATTGTCATTGAGTCATTTAGTACAAATACATGACTTGGAACTTAGAAGAGAGTTTTTATTTTATTTTCGTTGGCATAATGTTTTCTAGTCAAAATTAATGGAGTTTGTCTCTGGAATGGCCTTAGAAAGCTCAGTGTACACATTTTGGCAACTCCAACCCACTGCTTTTAGCTATTTTGAATAAATAAAAGTCCACTTTACTGTTTGTAAAGTTGTGCAAACTAAAAAAAAGAAAACACTACAATGCAAAGACGGTGTGTGAAAGCAGATCAACCCTTTTCCTTTCATCCCAGTGCTCACCAATCTTATTAAAGACCCACTCCGATCATCTTTCGAGCTATTTTCATAATAGTGTTTGTTTAACTATAGTTTTGCCATTTTTAGCCAAAACCAAAAAAAACCTGTGTCGTTTTCTAGGACATAGTTTCTGCAGAGCATCGGGAGTTCATTAGAAATTCACCTCTAAAGTTTTTGGCGGGACTGTTGGCACAGAGCAACCCTTCCTCTTTGCTGAGAGCCGTCTCTCCCCCTAGCTTACAGCCCTTCACACCCCCAATTTAACAATAGCTGTGCAACAATATTGGAGCTATCCAGCTTTTAGCCACATTCTAGCTCAGACAGTTTCAAAAGGCAATTTTTGTTTTGTCTACTCCTGATTCAAAGTGATTTAAATAAAGAAGTACTCAAAGATGTGATTTAAAGCTTAATTTTCTTTATATGTGTCCTCGGAGAACATATTAAAAATTACATTTCCATCGAAGTGGGTCTTTAAGGGCGAGTGACAGGATGCTGCCGACGCACTTTGAAAGCTTCCTGTAAATACTCGCAGAACTCCAGGTGTGTTTACTGTTTGGTGAAAATGCAGGGAAGCACCTTTTTAATAAAAATGTCATGTGATCCTTACACTGCCTCTTCCTCGTAATGTTAAGAACTCAATATGGCTTGCATTCTAGCATGATGAAATAACTTTTCAGTAATTTGATCACTTTGTGCAGTGCGGTGAAAAAGCATGCGACACCACGACCCCCCTGTGCTTTCGTGCCTCTGCGCCACACTTTCATCCACAGAGCAAATCTGTGGCGACTTCTTCATTAGACTTTTTTTTTTTTGTTTTTCTCCACGTTGTGGTTTTATTTTCCTCTGCCAAAGACGATTTCAAAAGGGAAAGTGTTGGAAATGTTGTACACAATGAAGGTGGTTGGCCCACAGAGACAAGTAGAGCCAGTCTGGAGGGTGATGTGAAGCTACTGTGATCAAACGGGCCGTCACCCTCATGGGAAATGTTGTGTTCGTCGTGCATATTGCCATAGAAGTGCTTTAATTGGTGCGGTTCCAAGCAAACATGATGTAGATAGGACACGTGTATTTTATCTCGATGCCAACTGCCCGACTCGGCTTTCGGTCATAGATCCTCTGTCTGATCTGTTCTTTGTCTTTTTTTGTTGTTTCAAGAAAAAATCAAAGGAAAAAAAAAAGCTGTTCGGCAGAACTGCAATTCCAAAGTACTCTGGGGCAATTCTGATGTATTCTGACCTTTGAGCAGTTTGGAATATTTCTTCCTTGTCTTTTGTCACACTTGGAAAGGCAGAAGAAGAAAAACAAACAAACAGTGCATACAATAAAACTGAGAAACTCTTGATGAACTAACCTTACGTCTTGCTTCCTGCTCTCATTATTGCTTCGTGTCTGATTTCTTCTCCCAACATGACACTAAAAAAAGACAAAAATAAATGTTTTTATTTATATATATATATATATACAGTGTTTGAATAACAAATGATGTTGGGAGAAAGCAGTCTTTAAAGACCTTATGGTGATAATTTCCTTGCAGTACTTGACTTATTCAAAGTAATAAAAGGAAACACTTTTGAGAAGTAAATAAAACTGAGGTTAACATATAAATGTTTCTAAACTGCTACACCACCTTTAGATCTTTCACATGTTTCTTAGTAGTCAGAATTCAGAACCACTACGTCTGGAATAGTTCAGTTTTAAACTTCAAAAAGCTCACCCAAATCACGATGGAAGTTATTTTTCACCCAACATTCAAGCTGATATTCAATTGACAATTGAATTTGAAATTTAATGGTTATATTTGAAAATGCATTTTGTGGTCTAAAATTACATTTAGAGTTGTCATGTTTTTTGGGGACCATAACTAAAATGAAAATGCCTTTCAGATTTTACAATTTTTTTATGCAATTGATAATAATATATTAAAAAAGTACTTTTCAATTCCTTTAACGATAATTTTGAACCAACTTAAAATGTATTGCATTTCATTGTTTTATGGTCTTTTTGTGTCAAAATCCTGAAAACATTGCAAAACATAGCCCCCATTTTCATTTGACAGGTTATCGTGCTTTTTCTGTCCCGAAATCCAAACTAAGAAAGCATTCATGCCATCCATGATTTAATGTCTAAAATGCATTTTAAAGAGTGTATTGACCGACTCTTCATCATCAGGAGACACAGCGATGTAGAGTTGAGTGTCATCAGCGTAGCTATGAAAACAAACGCCATGCCTCCTGATGACCTGAGGGAGAAGCTGCAGTTCTTTCTGCTTTGGTGGTCTGGTGGTGAATCGGGTGTTTTTGGCTGCTTTCTTTATATTAGATTACGGAATTTTGTCCTATTATATAGTTTTAGTGTTTTTTTCTGCTCAATTGGTGCAAAAATAACTTTACTTACAACTTGTACATTTTTATCTGGCATAAAGCCATTGATATTTTTGCACGTTCGTGTTTTTTTTTTAATCCCTAAAGGTATTTACTGACATGCCCTGGCGTGGCGTGGCCCTGCCTTTTCTTTCCTTTTTTTTTTATATTGTGAACCACTCTACATGCAAATGACTTTTTTGACCCATTATGTTTGCATTTAGGAATGCAATGTTGCTGCAGATCTGACTTCATAGTTGAGGAATGATCCAACGCTACAGAATATGTTTTAATTCAAGCTTTTGTCAGAAAAAAGAAGAAGGCGGCTTGAGAGGGATTTTCTTCATCACAATTTCACTTTGAATATAGTCTTCTGTTGACAAGCCCAGATCTGCTGACTTTGCAGACAAGGTTTGAAAATTGCCTTACTTTTCTAATTGTATTAGTAATAAGCTATAATCTGAACACTTGCATTTAAATATGAGAATTTAAATCTTGGTTTTTCATTTGGAATTTACCAGGAAGACAGCAGCCATGCTTTTTAGAAATCAGATCAAAGGGATGCGACTTTAGAAATTCCCTAAGAAAGTCAGCTGGTGCCGGTGAGTGAGAGTGTCTCCATAGTTAGAAACAAAACAAATGGAAAATCCACAAATTAGCAACACATTTTAAATTGGTTTTGTGTGATTGTACTCAGATTGCGAAACCAATAAGCCAGGTGTTTACCTCTTATCTGAAAGAATGGAATGATGTGCAATACCTGAGATAATGTTCCAAAAGTGCTGCACCTGGAAAGCCAGTCTCCCATTTGTCCTCTGTTAAGTTTGAAGGTCTTATATCTTAAACTTAATGAAAGGTCAATAGAAAATCTTTCAGGCAACCATAATAATTGTAATTTAGACGAATAGAACTTTCTGAAGGTCTTAAACAGTGTGAGGCGCAGTGAGTCACAGGATGAAGCCGAGGACATTTAGACACATTTAGGAAACTCCATAGTTTACAATTGCAGTCCAGTGAGGTACTATACTGTGGGGAATTGTTCACAATACATTAAAACTAAAAATTGTCAGGAGCTGGATAGTATCCTTAAATCCTCCTCCCATAAAACTGCCAACACATTTTGGTTACAACTACGATAAAAAGGTTTTTTTTTAATTACTATTAATTTACTTACAACTAAAAAAAAGTTGTTAAAAAGATTCTGAAATCTGTTTTTATATCAATATATTTTGTGTGTCGTACAAAACTGCACTGTTATTCCTCATTGTTGACATGTTTGTCATTTGGAGTAATAGAAGGCCTTAAAAAAATTCCTCAAACCCATTTGAATTTTTAAAATCATTTTAGTCGTCTAAAGAAAATTTGGAGATTTTCCACTCACTTTAACTTCTCAGTTAACCACAGGCCAACCTGGTTCACGTTCTTGCACAACACCACATTATTTGCAAGACTCCAACTTAACTGAGACTGCTGAAGCTCTCATGGTGGGATATGAACCAGCAAACAGCAGAGGCTTTTGTTTTTTGTTTCTTTTGCGACAGAGGAAACGTGCTGCACTATTTCTTTAAATTGACGGTCATAAATCTTTTTACACTTCTCATATTTCTAACCCGCAGCTATGTGGAAGGAGGGAGGGGGGATTGCCTTTTGCCTATTGTTCTTGTAGTTGCCATGGGTTTCTCTATAGGTGGTCATTTTTGCCGCATTACAATTAATTAATAAGCAAGTCTAATCATTTGAGGTAACAATGTTTTTGCTTTTGTTATTATTACTAACATTATTTCTTCTGAGCACATTCTTTGAAGAGATAACCAAAAATTAGTGGTTTTTCAGTGTAACGTCAAATAAACTTTTGTGGGGACAACCCATGAGTCTATCATAATAACAATCAGTGAAACAATTTGAATTCTTTAACACAAATGTTTAAGAAGAACTACAGTACTCCCAACGGCTGAAAAGTGCTAAGAAAAAAGTTGCGATGTTTATCTTTTGTAAAACTTTTTAAAACATTTTTTTGGTCAAATGAAAAAAATGTATTGTATGAAAACTAAATGAAGTGGATGAAAACTTTTTAAGTGTCTGCTCATGTTTGAGTTTATGAAGGGTTTAAATTGTATGCTAATACGATAGGTTTTGAACCCATTATATTTGTCCTAGTTTTACTGAAACAGAGTTTGAACGTACAATTTCAGCCACAAAATGGTACTTCTCTGCTCCTTCTGCTGCAAACTTTCCAAGTATAGAGATGAAAAACTGAGCTTGTGTGTGTCATGAGAAAGGTCAAGGGTCTTCACTTCATTGTTCAGCTTTCGGTTAAAAACTTTGCTCTTTAAATTGCTTGTAAAAAAAAAAAGAAAAACTCTGGGCTTTCTTTCAGAATAATGCAAAATTGCTGGACAGACTTTCTGCTGACCCCTGCTTACTTTAGCCTTTAATTTACATTCCTGGCATCCTCCATCTCCTGACTTAAATGTTCCTTTTACAGGTGACACCTCCTGTGCTGATGTCTTTCGCGAGTTTTCTGTCATCGCGTCTTTACAGCCCGAGAATCTGAGGAGAAGAAGCACACAATTCAGCTGTGGCACAAATCCACCGTGACTTGAACCAACCCCCACTACGTCCAAATCCCTTATTGACTTTTTGTCGAAACTGAGATATCTGTGTAGAAGAATAATAAATAAAATTAAAATTGCCTGACGTGCTAATGAAAGCAACAATAATCTGTAGATGTTCAAAATGTATACATTAATCTTACAACTTTTCTCAGAAATTGTTGTAAATATGCCTCAGTAAAATTGTGTATTTAATAATGTAAATATGCAATGCATTACACTTTAAATATGTGATGTTTTTAAATTGTTGTTATGAATGAATCTTTAAATTCAACAATTTCTTTTTAGATATAAGTTTGGAGTAAAAATTTAAACCAACATCCATTACCCCATGCTTTTATTGTGAAATCCCAATTTGTTTACAGTCAGGTTACGAGATCAACATACATTTAAAATGAACAATAATTGACTAAAATTGTTCATTTTGTGAATTTGTTTTGTTCGTGTACCCGTGTGTCAATAAATACTTCAACACAGCGATTTGTAAACATTTTTATTTAGCTGCTGAAAGCACAACAAAGCTTTGTTAGTGGTTCAAACTCACCATGACGGAACCTTATGTACCTTATAGTATTATTGCCATATATTTGCTCAGTCAGAGACAGAGGTTGAACGTTTTCTTGTCTTTTGGTGAAAAACGTCTGCTCTTTTTAGCTGAAATGAAGAGGAAGCAGAACCGGAAGTAAATGTGTCGCTCCTGCTAAAGCTACGCTGATGTTAACGTCGTATCTGTTTGACAACAAAATTGACAGATTTCTTTCGGGACAGCGTTGAGCATTTTTTTCTTTTCTTTTGAGGTCTTTGGAGAGGTACGTTTGCGTTGTGTGTCATGTTTAGAAACCGAGAGAGTTGCTTTAGTTGTCTGTTTGGTATCAGAACTATTTCTGGAAATCGCTGCTAAAGTTGCGAAGCTAAGTGCGGCTAGGTGGCCTGTTAGCCGTTGGTTAAATGTCAGTGGCTGTAGCTTGGTTACCGACTGTTGTTAGCTTAAGTAAATTGATTGATTATATAAAATGTTATTATATTAACTGTAATTTAGTGATTTAAAATCTGATTACGTGTATTTTCCTGTTTACCAACCACAATCGACTATTGAGTTAGCTTAATTTTGTCTACGAGTGACAGGTTTACATTAGCATTGCTAGCTAAATAGCGCGTTAGCTTTGGTTAAATAAGTACCATGTTTTTAAGGAAGTTGTACTGTCTTGGCCTGCTTTCGGACTTGCTTTTTGCTTGTCAGCTCTTTGTCACATGACAGAAGGTGAAATAATAATATGTAAATTAATCGAACAGTAAGGATTTGTCTTGATGAAAGTGTATTACTATTAGTTGCTTATTATTATTTCAATCAAGAGGTTCATGATCGGGAGTGGTGTGTTTTGTGTCCACAGTAACAAAGCTCAGTGTCCAAATACCCGTGATGTCCACTTAAAGACTTGAGGTGAATCCCAGTTTTCCCACGAGGCTAAAATAGAAGAGTTTAAGAAATGTTTTTATTTATTTATAAGCAAATCCACCTTCTGATGGTTGACATCTAAAATAATAGTGTAAATTTTAAACAAATACAGCCCCCAAACCTTCCTTTATATGTTGTGCAGCTTTATACATTTTTTGGAATGATCTGTAAAAAAGAAATGGGTGCATAAAGAAACCAGGTTTCAGTGATATGGAAAATAGTGAAAATCTTGGCAAACTGAATAAACTTTTAAAAACTCCTCTTTTTTGACACTCGGAATCAAGCTTTGGATCAGTTTACAAAATAGCACCACACATTTTGTTCAGGTTGGGAAAAAGTGGGTTTAAATGTCCGTACTGTTTAAAGTGAAGCCTATTTTACTCATGGACTTCTCTCCTTTGAAAAAGCTAAACAATGCTGATGTTTTATGTCATTTCTGAAAGCACCCCTCCAGTTGACTCCTTAAAAAATGTTATCCTTTGTTGATTTATTTATCTTTCTAGGTGTGTGATAGATACTGGGACTATAACTTAAAATTTAACTTTAAATACATGCTGCCAACAACAAAATGCAGCTTTGGGCGCACTTAAAATACGTGGGGGGAATGCAGTAATTGGACCTATTACGTGTGGCCAACATGAATCTCCATCACTTCTTCTGGTCGCACGTAAATAGGTGCAAATAACATCAGCCTTATTTTCTTTCTGCCATTTGAGCCTATAGAAGGGCCATTAGCTTTAAAAATGGTTTGACCCCAAGTGGAGCCTATATTCTGGTTTAAAATAATCAAAACCGTCCCATTCAAATTCAGCATTGGTCACTTTATTAAAATGTTTTTATTATGGCACACTCATTCACTTTTTGTGTGTGAATCGATAACTGTATCAATTCAAAAACAAGCTAAACTGATTCCAGTTGTTGAAGCTTTTAGCTTTGTGCACCTAAAACTGGCTTTTTACCCTATATTAGGGCTGCGTGTAATATATTGTGACTATATAACTTGGTATACATGAACAAAAAGCAAAACAACCAAAAACATCATTTCCATTTCACTGCAACAGTTTAATTTAAATAAGAGTCGTCCTACCTTCAGTTCTACTCCAAATGACTCTCATCTACATAGGAGATTAATATTTAACATAAAAGGGCTCCATCTGATTGGTCAACAACATGAAGGGGTCCATTTGATTGGTCAAATGCATAAATTGATTTATTTGATTTGTTTTTATTAGAGAAAAACATGTTTAAAAAAGGGGTTGTGTTGTAGTAAAGATGGCACAAAGCCATAATATCAAAGTAACTTTGCTTCGCATTTTCTCCTTTTCAGATGAACAACGCAGGGAATAAGAGAGCTCCAACTACAGCCACTCAGCGACTTAAGCAGGATTACCTCAGGATAAAAAAAGACCCAGTGCCTTACATTTGTGCAGAACCTCTTCCCTCCAACATCTTAGAATGGTACAATCCACCCCTGCAGTTGGCCCAATTGTTGAAATGATGCATTTTTTGGCGCATTGAACTGTTGTGTGGTTTTTTTGAATTATGAATGCAGAACTTTAGATGTTACTGCTGGAGTTAATTGTATTTGGCGTTAAATCTTGCAAAAACCCTGATATTATTAAAAATGAGAGGCTTCTTTGCATTATCTATATTTCAAACAATTCTCAGTGTTAAACCTCAGATTAAAACAACAGCTGTACAGCCATTGGTACTTTTCAAAGTTAGAATAATATGAATGTCCTTCTCTTTACTGAGATGCTGAGGGGAAAACTGTGTGAATGTAGATAGTGATGTGAAAATGAAAGAAAAAGATCAGCTACACATCAATCTGTCAGATTAACCCTTTAGAGACGCGTCTGAATCCACTAATGTTGCAGGATCCACCACCTGCAGTAACTCGCAATGTTTGCTCTGCTCCTCTCTACTGCTGAATTTCTCTTTTCAATTTTCAAAATAGTTTGTTGTTTGCCATCATATTATTTAGCCGTTGGCACCACTGAACCATTGGTCATCCACAGACAGACTGAAGACATCTTTTATACCTTTTGTCATCAGGCAACACAACTCTCTGGTCAACCATCTTAGAAGCAAACCTTTAATTTACATTTAGCTGCCTGGAGATGACCTCGTATAGGTTTAAGTCGTCTGTGATTTTCTGTCTCATTTCCACATTAACTGCTGTCTACCTTTAAACAGGCACACTTGACAAAAATTCCAGGTATTTTGTTTAAAGGTCTGAGCTGAGTTTAGCATGTTCTTATGGATAAATGATGTTCAGCCTGTTCAGTCGTTTTTCTAATTATTTAATTTACTCAACAATACAAAAAAAACGTGTAATTTTCACTCATCTTTTAGTTAATGTAACCTTTTTCGGTTTTAAGTTATTTCAGCCACTATTGTGGATTTTAGTACACATTTGTATTTGGTACATTCCTTGGATGAAGATATAAAATAAACCAAACAGACCTCGGCTGCTAATACTGACAGATGTAAACGCCGTACTTCTAACTTTAAGGTTAAATATGTGTATTTAATCATCAAAGGTTATAAATGATTTTTTTCTTTTTTTCTAGGCACTATGTCGTCAGAGGGCCTGAAAAAACGCCTTATGAAGGTAAAATGAGCTTTCTTGTGTTCACAAACAGATCACGACAGGTTGATGATCATCCAGTTCCTTCCAAGGCTCTCAGGCGTTTTTGTCTGACTCATTCGATTCCATTCAAATGCCTGTGGCATTTTTTTAAACCGAAACTGCATTGACGTGATTGTAGCTCCAAGTATTAATGGAGTCAAGAAAAATGTAAAATCTTAAGAATTTAATGCAAAATAATTTGAAAAAAGGACATCAGGTTTAGTTTGTAAGAAGCTCAGATGTTGTTTGTAATGGATTATGTTGTGTTGTGTTGTTTTAGGAGGGTATTATCATGGAAAGCTCATATTTCCAAGAGAGTTTCCTTTTAAACCTCCAAGTATCTATATGATAACACCGAATGGGAGATTCAAGTGTAATACAAGGTACTAAGAGACTTTCTTATTGAGTTTGATCTCTGAAAAACAATCCCCTTAGAAAGCTTTTAGAACACTTCCGTTTTCTCTTCCCCAGGTTATGTTTGTCCATCACAGACTTCCACCCGGACACGTGGAACCCTGCCTGGTCTGTGTCCACAATCCTCACAGGTTTGCTGAGCTTCATGGTAGAAAAAGGACCAACCCTTGGGAGCATTGAAACCTCAGACTACACAGTGAGTCGAGGAGAGGCGGCCAGCGCTCCACGTTGATGTCAAATCAGAGATTTCATGCTCATCTTTCATTGGCTCTTCCAGAAAAGACAGCTGTCAGCCCAAAGCCTGGCCTTTAACCTCAAAGACAAAGTCTTCTGCGAGCTGTTTCCTGATGTAGTCGATGTAAGTCAGTCATTAAATTTCTCTTACGTTCTGAAAATCGGTGTTATCGGTGCCCATTGGTTTCATTTTCTCCTGTTGGTTTCCTCTGCCAGGAGATTAAGCAGAAGCAGAAGGTCCAGGAGGAGTTGAGTGCCCGCACGCAGCCCCTCCCTTTACCTGACGTGGTGCCAGACGGCGACCCTCAACACGCCCACTACGGCCTCCCTGCCATCAATGGAGGACCGGCCCCGGCAGGGGGCGCCCTCCCCGCCCCGGGACTGCAGCAGCCCAACCGCAACCATGGACTTCTAGGTGGAGCTTTAGCGAATCTGTTTGTGATCGTGGGCTTTGCCGCATTCGCCTACACGGTGAAGTACGTTCTAAGGAGCATAGCCCAGGAGTGAAGGACACAGCCTCCCCCCTCCCTGGCAGGCAAGACCCCCCCCCCCAATTAACTTTGAACTTTGGTTTAAAGTTCTTTAAACTTTAAACGTTGGTTCTCCTCACCAAAACAGTTTTCTCTCTTTCTGTCGGGTGATTCTGTTCAAAACATCTGTGCGGGAGTCTCTCCTTTGTGCTCAAAGCGGCGTCCTGGTTGAAGCCTGCTGACATGCGGGTCCCGCACCAGTGCATCGACACAATTAGCTAAGGGTGTTATCTGTTTGTTTTTTGACAAGGGGGAGGGTCATAACAACTCCCTCTATGGCGATGTGGAGTTTAACTTTTCTTTTTTAAAGAGTTTTGCTCTT
>JAUDJI010001159.1:0-11407 GCA_037389245.1 Oryzias sinensis | reverse complement strand
ATTGAATGGAAAAGTGTTGGGGTTCCGTGGGCATGCCTCGTCAGCGACTTCTCCAAACCCGCTCCTCATCATTACCTCACCTGCAGCTCATCACCAAGACTATTTATTCTGGGATGGAACCTTCCCACAATTCCAGATTATAGCTTGCCTTCCTGCCTCTCTGCAAACTCCGCCAATCTGTTCACCTGCCAGTCCGCTCTCCTTTACTCTATTCATCCCCTCTGCCTTGTAATAATAAACCTGATCGCCACTTTTTTTTTTTTTCATTGCCATAATATGGATCCACCAAACACTGGTTTAGGTACCAAAACTGTTCGGCCTGCAATAATTGTTTGGGGGTTGACACTAATGATGACGTCACAATACGGTAACCCCAATTGGATAAATTACCATAATTTCCGGAATATAAGCCACAACTTTTTTTCCTGCACTTACAGCCCTGCGGCTTATTCAGTAACGCAGCTAATTTATGGATTTAATTGGCGACCGCCATGTACGCACTTTCAGGCTCGGTGATTGGTTTGAATTCTCTATCTAGCACCAAGCATGAGTCATTTGTTGTTTAACACATCTCTAAGCAGCCAAACAGCATGGACCTCACTTCAGGTCTTAGACACTTCAGTCATGGTTCAACAAAACGAAACACGCATGCCTGGCCACATCCCAGAATCCTTTGGTGCCATTAGACCCAACGTGCACGTGATCGCCGCTACAATATGATGAAGCTTTCAAGTTAAAAGCAATCGTTCAAAGCAGCGTGAAAAAATCCCCCATCAGTAAATGGAAAAGCCGGTCAGCTGCGTGACAGAGAGAACAGCGCATGCTCAGAAGTGTATTTACCTTTGTGGAAACACAAATTGACATGATCGTTTTTACGTTTCTAAGGACTGAGCGGAATTTTGCATTGAAAAGCTCACAGCCTCCGTGTGAGCTTTTCGGATAGGAAGGGGAGACAAGGAGCCCCCTTGGCGAGCGCGGAGCGCAAAAGCGTCCGCGGAGCAACAGTGTTTGTTGTGGAAGGAAACTTCTGACGCACGCGCCGCGCTGAGGCGCGCTTTTCAGTCGCCGCTGCTTTATTTTACTGGTGTTTTTTTAACCAGCCCTGTTACTACCATAATGCTGCCGCGACACAAGTGGAAGGAGAGCTGTTCCCGTTCACCCCTCCATGCACTGCTGCTCCTTGCTCATTCTTAAACACTGACAACAGTGTGGCGAGCCGGGCGTTGGCCCCGCCTTTAGCCCCTAAGACTCATGGGAAATGGGGGATCGCGGACGTAAATTTCCTCATCATAACTGAGGGATGTAATGTTGATTATATGGTTACTGTTTGTAATTTTATGTATGATACCTAGATTGTCAATAAGTAAAAATAAAATAAAAAAATAAAAAATAAAATAAACCATAACTGAGGAACTTGTGAACAGAATAAAGGTCTATGCTGTTTGGCAGATGTGGGTGTACTCGTATATATGAGCTTGAGGCAAGGTCGGCCCCTCCCACAGTATGGTAATGAGCCATGCTCACTCTTGGAGTCAGGACGTGCTTTGTTGAGACAGCAGCTTATATTCTGATGCAGCTAGTGTGTGCACACTAATAGTTCAGCACGTGCAAATGTGTGGGTGCTGCTTGTAATCGGGTGTGCTTTATAACCCGGAATTTACGGTACCTAGCGTTGAGATCAGCACGGGCTCTAAAAATTTACTAACAATGTAATTTTTCATTTTAAGGAGTGTCTGGCATAATTGTTTGTTGTGTCTGATATTGTTCTTGGTTATTTTTATAGAGAGATTTTGCCACAAACCACTTGGTAAAAATATCTGTGGCTGTTAGATTAAACCGGCTGCTCCACTCAAGCGAACCAAGTCTCTGAGCAGACCAGCCAGATTCATAGCTTCGTGTTTGCAGGCAGTAAAGGATGCTTTATTAGGGTGTAAGCTCTGGAGGAGGCTTCGGACCGCAGTCCGTCCAGCTGTTCATCGTGAGCCAGCTGTCAGACTCAGGAAAAGCGTGTCTCCAAGCAGAAAAGCAGCTTTGGGAGGTGTTGAGCTGGCTGACAATTTGTGTTCCCAGTCATGTCCAGACAAAATACAGGCGGAAGTTATTCCAGTTTAAATTCATCCACAGCTAAATGTTGCTAGCACATATTAACCTAATTCTAATCCTTCTTCCGTGTCCGTTCGGCCAAGAATAAAGCACTGGCAGCACAGATTAAAAAAACTATAAGCGAACGTGCACTTGATAATATTCATAATAATAAAAGCACATATAAGATCATCTCGCTCTATGATGCAGCATTGTTTGTTTACAGCGGAATTTGCTATTTCTTCATCTACGGGCATACTTTAATTTGTCCAGACCAATTACTATCTTAAAATGTACAGCCAATCAAATAGTGTGACATCATCATTAGACGCAGAACCCCGAAAACTTTTTGCAGGCCGAACAGTTTTGGTGTCTTCACTGACCCGACTTCCTCTCCGGCTCTCACTCAGCCACCTATTCCTTTCTCTCATAAGGACCTCAAGCACCACAAGCAAATGATCCAGAATCTGGATCACAAGTTCAATGCTGTTTTTGCACAACTGGCTCAGTTCACTCAGCAATTCTCCCTCCATGCTGCCATCGCAGCGCAACCCGCGACACAACCTGCGGCAACCCTCTGTGTGCCCTCCTCTGCTTCTCCAGCGAACCCCGCAGGGCTGTGAGGGAAACTCATATCCCGGATCCCAAACCATTTGCTCATATTTTTAACTTTTGATACTTCATCAATTTTGCTATGAAGATTTTTGAAACAGTGTTATGTTTGTTTTACTGATATTGTATTATTTTTTAATCATATACATGATTTTTATAATTAATAATAATCTGCATGTAATTTAGATAACTGATCTTCATTTGCTATGTTGATTTCTAAAATAGTTGTGTCCTATTTTATACATAATTTAAGTAACTCATCTTTGTCATGTGCTTTATTGATACCTAAGGATTATTAATTCTGTCTGATTAAAGTTAAGAACTGCATAATGATAAATCATGTAATAAAATGGTTACGGTAGAACAGGATATAGGATTATATAAATTCGCTTCGTTCCACTCCCTTTCAAGCAATATTTAATGCCATGTCTAATGATCCTAAGTTTGACACGTCATTGTATAAATGTATAAATGATGATTGTCATGTTTTTGTGTATTATTCTTATTTGATTGCTTGAAATAAACCATTTCAAAAAATAAAAATATGCCGCGGATCTGGGTAAGTGCAGGGGGTTCCTTCTTCAATGTTCTTTGATTTTCGAACGGAAACCCCTCACCTATGCCAGTAACAGAGCCAAAGTGTCGTATATCATCGGTCTCCTCAAAGGAAAGGAGTTGCAGTGGGCGTCATTGTTTGATCACCATGGTTTTGGCCAGCTCTCCTACACAGCTTTTGTGGAAGAATTGAGATGAGTATTTGACCACCCAGTGAGAAGAAGTGATTCCGTCAGTCAAATAGTGACCATCAGACAAGGAGCCAGGATTGTAACTGACTACTCTGTGGACTTCCAGACTGTGGCGGCAGAACAAGGCTGGAATGGAGAAGCGCTACAGGCAATGTTCATCAATGGCCTTAATGGGCAGTTAAAGGATGAACTGGCCACTAGGGATCCACCCATGACTCTGAATGAGCTAATCTCCCTGGCCATAAGAATGGACAACCAGCTGCGAGACCAAGCAAGAGAAGAAGGAGCCAGTCCCCGGCCTCTGCTCTCTTCAAATCCTCCGTCTCATCTCCTATTTAGTCCAAGTGCTTAACCCTCCATCTGAGGAGCCCATGCAACTGGGCCGAGCTTTCCTCTCTGCCGAGGAACGTAAGCGACGGATATCCACCGGAGCGTGTCTCTATTGTGCCTCCTCTCCTATCTGACCAAAAGATGGAAGTCGTCAGTAGCGGTGGGAGTATTGACAGCCACAACACCCAGAGCTAAAATCCTCCACCCTAGGAGCCTTCTTTCGACTATGTTGTGTGTTTGTCGGTCCTCTTGTCCAGTCCAGGCACTGGTGGACTCCGAAGCAGAGGCAAATTTGCTTCACCACACATTGGCATCCTAAATTGGTCTTTCACAAGACACTCTCCTGGACGTCTAGAAGTATTTTGAAATGGGGTTGTTCCTGCCATACCTCTTGCCTCTACTCTGCTGTTCCTTCAGGACCTCCAGCTTCTCCCCCTTCTACTCCACCTGATCTGTCAGCTATTCCATAGGCGTGCATCGCCCATATGACTGTGCAATTGATCATCTGCCTTGTGGTCCTTTGCCTACTAGCCGTCTCTATAACCTGTCGAGACCTGAGACTGAAGCCATGGAGGGCTACCTGTCAGAGTCTCTACCTGCTGGGATTATTGGACCTTCTTCCTCTCCGGTGGGGGGTGGTTTCTTCTTTGTTCCCAAAAAGGATGCTTCCCTCTGCCCCTGTGTCGACTACCAAGGACTGGATAGCATTACAGTCATGAACAAATATCCTCAACCCCTTAGGGGTCTGCTTTAATACTCTTCAGGAGGCTACAGTCTTTTCCAAACGCCTACCATCTTGTATGAATAAGTGAGGGGGACAAGTGGAAGACAGCCTTCAACACCCAATTGGGGAATTTCGAATATCTGGTAATACGATTCGGCCTTTGCAGTGCCTCTGCAGTCTTTGACGTTGTACAGAATTTTCTTAACGGGTTTGTGTTCGTTTACCTGGATGACATCCTCATCTTTTCCCCCACAGTCACAGAGCATGTACAACACATCCAACAGGTGCTGCAACAACTTGTGGAGAATTGATTGTTCGTCCAGACAGAGAATTGTGAGTTCCACAAGGGTTCCATTACCTTCCCTGGATACATCATTGAGAGCAAACAGCTCAGAGCAGACCCAGAGAAGATTAGAGCAGTTGTGGAATGGCCAACACCTACCTTCAGCGTTTCCTGGGGAATGCCAACTTTTACTGCTGTTTCCGAAATTACAGTCATATTGCTGCTCCCCTGACCCGGCTAACCTCTCCTTCCGTCCCGTTCCAATGGTTGGAGAAAGAGGTCAGGGCCTTCAACACCCTAAAGGAATATTTCACCTCAGCTCCGGTCTTCAGGCACCCTGACCCCAATATTCTATTTATCGTGGAGGTAGATGCCTCAGACACAGGAATCCGTGCTGTGTTGTCACAATGATCTCCAGACACAAAGAAGTTACACCTTGTGCCTTCTGTTTTCTGCGATTAAGCCCTGCTGATCATAACCACCATATGGGAGATCGGGAGCTGTTGGCAGTGAAGCAAGCACTAGAACACTGGAGACATTGGCTGGAGGGAACCAAGGCACCTGCCCTATAGACCTGGCTCTAAGAACCAGAAACCTGAGTGTCTTTCCAGCCAGTTTGTTCCAGAAGAGATGCCTTCTCTGGAGCCTATCCTCCCCTCTTCCTATGTTCTGGCTGCAGGTGAAGTCCACAGTGCGGGAAGCCCAAGAACATCAGCTGGACCCAAGTACAGGCCCTCCTAATTGCCTTTTTGTACCTGATGCTCTCCGTTCACAGGTCAATCAGTGTGGATATTACTCTTGCTTGACCTGCCATCCTGGTGGAGCTCGTACAGTTTCCCTGTTAAGACGCAGGTTCTGGTGGCCAACCATGGCAAAAGATGTCTGGGAGTACATTGCCACATGTCCTTCTGCAGATTATCTCAAATGCAGCTGCACCTATCAGACAATTTCATGTCTTTTTCAAATGTGCTGCAGAGAAATCTTCAAGTAATTGATAATTGTACACAAAGCAGTGAACTTCTTTCAGTCAACAAAAACTGAAATTGTTCTCATTCTGGTAAGTCTAGAATATTCACAGTGTGGACTGACTGATAGTAGTTCTGGTCTTTGTTCATCCGTGTCCTCTCTTCTAACAGCAAATGTCTTAATTCTTCTAAACCACTAAAATCAGCTTCTGGGATGTGAAGAGTCACCTGGTCTCAGTGCAGAAACATTTTCTATTTCTGCATTTTATGGTCACTTCCTGGTTGAAGTGATAAAACCACATTATACCATGGTCCGGGTGAATTGGCTGCTGGGTGTGCATTAAAAAGTGATAACGGACAGTGATAACCGCATGCCTAAAAAAGAAGTTCCAGTCACATTGTTTAAATGTTTTAAATCACTGCGCTGTCTTCTTTAAACAACCTTTTGCTTCATCATCTGGCTAAAGACAAGCGGTAAGAGGTGAACTTTCTCTGATCTGATTCCCTTTTAAACCCATCATGACGATCAGCATATATATTGCTTCCTTGCCGCTGCACTCGAAGTCTGCGCCGGCACCACGTAACCATGTAACAAAGGGGGACCATGTAACAAATAGTGCTCTTTTTGTGAAAAAAGCGATCCAAACCAAAAAAGTAACAAGAATAAAGTACTAAAAACCGATTAAATATTTATTTCTTTTGTAAGTGACCATGGTATAAGCGGGTTAATGGCCTTCGAATGTATGTATTATCAGTCTTAACGCACATCCCAGAATTAACCGTCCGACGTAATGCAGAAGACTGTTCAGGCTTCCACGTCATGCAGTACTTTCTTATACTTCGTCGGCCATTAACTCTGACTTATTCACACCAGGTGAAGGAGAAAATATAAAAAATTGCTTCAGCATGAAGTCACGAGAAGAGGAACTTTATCCTTTTTCATCCTTTCAGTCGCTCATGTTCTGAATAATTTTCGGTAACGCTTTCTTTTACAGTACAGTACTTACAGTGTACTTAAGTGGTATTTATATGGTACTTATTGTGTAACTACTGGGTACTTTCAGGATACTTTTTATGGAATTTACTGGGTACTTACATGGTACTTTGTATGGGACTTACTGGGTACTTACATGGTACTTTTTTGTGTCTATTCTGTACTCACATGGTACTTACCGTGTATTTATGTGTTACTATTTGGTTCATACCTATGTGGTACATACTTAGTATTTATAATATTCTTACTGGGTATTTACATGTTGTGCAAAGTCTGCACTCGTATGTTTCATAGTATTTACCATGAATTTACCACAGAAACTACCCCTTAAGTACAATTAAACTGGACTGTAAAGAAAGTCAGCCCTATTTCCACTCTATTACACGGTACTTTCAGTAGTAACAGTAACAGTAGTAAAAATAACACGTAGTTTTCAAACAGTTATTTTACTTTCATTCAAATTAATTCAATTAAGTAGGTGTAACTTTGGAACCGCTGTTAGATCGGCACCGCAAGGGATTGTGGGATACCATTCCCTTTGCCTGTCTGGACGGATTTGGGTTTAAGTGTTGATTTTTGACCAAATGTGTTTAGTTGTTTAGCTGTTTTACTGTGTTTTGCCGTGTTATTTTGTCCTACTATGCTTACATTTCTGCACCATGAGTGAGAATAAAGGAGAGGATGAGCAGTTTATATAGCACCCCTATCTGTATTTGCTGTAATGACAATGATGGAATATTCTCTAATGAATTAATGCACGGAGTGTGTTGTTTTTTCGTCCTTTTTATTGTTATCAAAATGACCATATCTGCCGGCTCAAACTTAGACATATGAGAGTTCAAGAAATATAATTAATTAAGATGAAAAAAATATAAATTGAATTGGAGTAATATGACATTTATTTAGATAAATATTTAATTTGAGTTGAATAAACAATTATTGAGTTTTATAGACGTAAGAAATTAGATTGAATAAATGTAACTCAATTACTTGTTACCAATAGAAGTAATTCATTTACGTTGGCAAAATTGTATATATATATATATATACATGTCACAAGGAAAATGGAAACAAGATCAGACATTTGTGCGTTTACTTTGTCTGTTCTTCTACTACAAGCAGAAACTTTCTTTTGATGATGCAGATGCAGCCATGTTACTTTTTTGATGAACGTATAATCTTCATACGCCGTCATTAATCTCCGACACCGTCTCACTGAAGTAATAGGGCTCTCTTTTTTTTATCACGTGTTTCCATGGTGACTCCGGAAATTGGCGATCCATTGAGAATGTCTTTATGTACTTGACGAGCACGTGCATTAACCCAGGGTTACCAAGTCGAGCATAATAACGCTAACTCATATCCGGTCTTTTGGAACCGACATACCCAGAGTGAGCAAGTTCAGGCGGATTTCAGCCAGAGTTCAGGGTTAAAGTCAGGCTAGTTTAAGCATGCTTCCTGGAATAACCCCCAGCTCGTCTCACAGCAACAACAGAGAGAAGCAGGAAAACACCAGCAGACCACAACCATTTGACTCCTTCATGTTCAGCTGAGAGATTCTTCACTTTCTTACTGTAACATCACAAAACAGCAGATGAACATAAACATATGATTTTATATCATAAACATGACTAATAAGTGAAGTTTTCTTCTAAAAAATAAATTAAAAAAAAGCTTTATCTTATAGAATATTTTAGATTACTGTTGAATATGAGAATTGATATCAGATAATTTTTAGAATTGGCGAAGAATACATTCAGTCTCCATTGCGTCTGTTGAGCAAATTAAAACCTACACAGAAACACAACTGGAAAAACTCTGCTCTCAGCACTGGCCTTGATGGCAATAGAAATGGTCTTCTTGACAGAAATGAAGCGCGATAATCTACATGCACGGTGATCTAACTGTTTTTGAGAAAAAAGAGAAGGAGGGATTTTGTCTTCAAATAATCCAAAGTTTTGATGAGTACAAAGATAAATACCATAATAAATAATCTTCCACATTGTTTCAATGTTTTTTTTGCTGGCTGTAGTTGCATAATGAGATTTGTTTACTCTTTTGTTCATTCAGTTTATTTATAGGCATTTATTGTTGCTACAGAAAATTTCAATATGCAATCAAATCCGTTTCTGAGTAGTAAAATGGTTCATGATGGGTTTAGGGATTTAGACATAGCACAACTGAAGGCCCATGTGTTTAATGCACGTTCTGCTGGTTTATACAAACACACACCTCGTGTGTCAGAAGATTCATAACCCCACCTTTCGTAGCAGTAAAATCTATCCAACACAGCAGGCCTTCAACTCTTATCTGTTTGCTCAGTTGTAGGACAAGACAAGTAAAAAAAAGAAAAGAAAAACCAGTATGAGATGATTCCAGCCGTATAATATGGAGTGTTATCCTGCTGGAAGTAGCCTACAATGTGGTCATTAAGCAGGATGGATCCATACTTGAGGTTGTTTATGATAAATTCTGACCCTACCATCCGAATGGTAGCTGAAACTGAGACTCATCAGGACCAGACAACGCTTTTCCAAACTTGTATTGTCCAATTTTATTGTGTTTTGCAGTTATTATGTTATATATTAATGATGTTAAGTCAGTTTATTTTATTTCGCGTGATGACAGCCGATTGGCCCTCGAGGTGGCTGTCATCAGGTCTGATTCTTTCCACGTGTGCACCTCAGTATTTATGACTGCCACTCAGCTTCAGTCAATGCTGGAACGTCTAGCCATTCTGCCTGACAACCAGCCCCGCTAACTGCCTGTGTTCGTGATCTCAAACTAATTACCTTCTATCCTGCCAGTTTTCCTGCTCCAGGATCTCAAGCCAAGTGTCTTCTCACCTGTCTGTGTTCACGCTTCAAGCTTGAGTCACAGCCTGCAGCAGATGCTCTCTCTCCGTGTTCTCCTCCACAACGCTGCTAGTTCAAACTCTGATCTTCTCCTATATCATGCCACCTCAAGCTCCTGTTTCTAAAGGACTTCCTTGTTCAAGGTCTACACTGCCCCCGCTTCCGACTGAGTTTTCGCTTTTCACCTTTCACATTCTGCTGGTTGCTCCCGTCACTTACAACGCCCTCTGGTGTCAAATCTGCAAACTACAGCTCCAGTTCCTCATTAAACAAAGCTCAAGTTCTTGCATTCCTGGGTCTGTCGTTTTTGGTTGGTCCTCCAGATCATTCCATGTTTTCAGTCTATAGTTCCTTTGCTTAAAGAATACCAGCAGTTTTAGAACAAACAAACATTATGAGGTGAGAGAGATTGTTTTATCTAAACTAAAGAATTACAAAACTTCTCAGTGTGTGACAACCCTGGGTGTTATTTTTGACCTAGAGATTAATGTTATACCACAAATTAAAAGTATAACGAAAACATGATTTTAACATCTTGGAAACATTGCCAGAGAACACCCATTTCTCCCTCTGGCCAGCACTTAGGTGCTATTTTATTTCCAGCAGACTGATTTCGAGATTTGCTGTTGTGTTTCAGTATTTGTTTATTTGTGCTGGGATTTGTATCTTAAATGTAAACGTGTCTTGCACCTCTCGGCCACCGTAATTTGCCCAACTTTAGAGATGTTGAATGTGTTATACAAAATGATTATAAATTAAACTTTTTTCTATGACACCTGAATAGCAATATATATGTTCATATTTTTTATGTAGAACACTTGTTACAATTCACTAGGATATCTAGTCCTGTTACTAAAAAATAAATACACGAAAATGGGTTAAACACAAAAGAACGTCTTAATGCGGAGAAATAATTTGCAAAAACTAGCCCTAAAGCGATCGCTATTTTCTGGTATACCAGTAACTAAAAAAAAATGGTTCGATCTCACCAGCGTTAATCCATGATCACTGACGTGGCCTCTCGCAGCAAACTCTCCTGCTCCCGATCACAAAGCACATCTGCTGTGGGAATCGCGCCTCCCGGTAATGCTTCCTCTGTTGATCTAACGACCCGGCTCCAGTGGGTTTCTTTCTTTTTCCGTTAAAGCTGTCAGCATCCGAAAAAGTCAGAGAATTCCCTCCAAACATCCACCTGTGGACCTGTCATTCGCGGCCTGCAGGTTTGACAGGGGAAATCCTCACGCCACACCGGCGTTTCCGAGGAAGTCAGCTGTCTCGTCACCACCCTCTTATATAGTCTTTTGATGAAGTTCCCCAATTATTTAGTTTTGATTCTTTTTCGTTTAAAGAGTAATTTACATGGAAAAAAAAACAGGCAACCACTTTTTTCCACAGCAGGAATACATACATACATTTTTTTTATACAAAACATAAATTCCTGACGGTACCATGTCTAAAGAATTTTCTTCAACTATGTTTTGCACACCTCAGTGTAATGTGACATTGTCAAACACTTGGTTAATGAAACAAACTGCACTGAACAGAAAAAAAAAACATGCATGAGAAAGAAACGCTGCGGTCCAGGCTGCTGCAGTTTTTAGCAGCTAAGTGTGAAAGGAAGGAAACAGACAAACCACATTCACAGTTAGAAAAAGATTCAAATGATTCACTGAAATCAAATTTCCTATTCAAAAATAATTAAAATATTCTTAAAGATTAAACTTTTTTGATTAAAAGACTTTATTTTTTTGTTATGTTTATGTAACAACATGTTTAGCTGCTGTTTTGTGATCTGACAGTAACAAAGTCAAGAATC
>JAUDJI010001158.1:0-11408 GCA_037389245.1 Oryzias sinensis | reverse complement strand
GTGGACTTCAGGAGCAGCCTTTGGTCGCCTTGTTGGAGAAAGCATGGCAGCTTGGTTCCCAGATGGTATCAACACAAATGGCACCATTTACCCCATAGTGCCTGGAAGCTACGCTGTTGTGGGTATGTTAAGGTGGATCCTGTCCTTTTAACACTCAGGCTGACATTTCATAAAGTCCTGCTTCTGTTATTAAAGCACTTTTAAGGTACAAAATTTGCTCTCACTAACTTTATAAAACATTAAGTATAAAAATTGTTATTTTTTACATGTGTAGGTGTGCCAGCAGGAAACCAAATGGGAGCGTAAGAGTCTCTGAAACTCAACAATCATTTATTGCACAACCAAAAAAAAATGTCTTCATCAGCTTCAGGTCAATTTGTTCATGTTTTATCAATAATATCTTTCATAGAAGAAAATATTTTGGAACTGACGAAAAAAAAATTAAGAAAACGCCTAAAATGTTGTCACACCAATAGTGTGACGATATTTTAGGAGTTGGAGTTTGAACTTGTCAAACACAGATTGTTACTGCAGTCTAACTGATCATCAAAAGCCTGAGGAGCTTTTTTCATCAGAAGATGTTTTTCTGCTTCTACTTGCAACTTTAAACATTTCTTTTTCCCAAGAGCTATGCATCTTTTTTTTTTATTCTCCTATATTTTAATCAAAGACCCAAACAGTCTGATTTGCCTCCAGCATCATCTATAAATGAAACTGTTTTAGGTCCTACATTTACATTCTCCTTTTTTTTTATAAGTTTAAAAGACGATTTTATTTCCCTCAAACTAAATCTTGTTCTGTTTCAGGCATGAATGCATGCATTCAATTTTCACTGTATTGTATTGAAATGCATGGGAGTTATAACAGTGCGATGAAAAAAGGGGCGAGCTAGCCAAGATGGCAACGGTTGCTAGCTCGCCACGCGCACGCCGTTCAAAATCTACAACTTCTAATTCAAACATTTTGTCCAGAGTAGCTGGCCGTTGGTGCCCGAAAAGTTACGAGACGATTGATGAAAATTCCAACGACGATTTTTCGTTTGTATCTGGTGCTAAAGGTGCTTTTTTGAGAAAATTCCAGATGGCGGCCTTTTCCCAAGGTCAAAGGTCAACAACACTTCTGGGGTGTTTGTAGACTGGAGCTGGCAGCAAGTGTGTGCAATTGCGTGAAAATCGTTCAAACAAAAGTGTCTTTTCCCCATATTGTGGGAAAAAACGAAAATCGCCAATTCTCAGAGTTCGCCACAAAATGGCTGCAAAGCCGTAGGTCGTGTGGCCGTCCCATAGTGATTTCAAAACATCTTTGGGATATCCCCGACACGTGTGTCTTGGTTTCGCGACTGTATTTTGAAGTACATTTTGTTCGGCCCCATACGCGATTTTCGGCCCATTCATTTTTTTGACGGGATCGCTGGCCGTGATGTCATCGTCCTCGGGGGGGTGACGTTGACTTTGTGGAAAATTCATTTGCAATTCATCCCAGGTGTGTACACATTTTGGTGACTTTTCGAGCATGCGGCGGGGGTCAAATTCTCGCTGAAAGGCGGCGAAGTCGTCGTTCCAACTGCGAAAAAATATGGTCCTTGCAGTCAATGACTGCTGCTGCGGGCCATAATAAAAAAACTGACAGCAGCAGAGTGACGGATTTCATAAGTGGAAGTCTGATTATCCTATCTTATTCCTATCTTAAACAAAAACAGAGCAGATTTGCAGGCACCTCTGCTCAGATTCATCTCCTCTACTGCTGGTTTGTGTTTATAAAATGTTATTGAGCTGTAAAAACTGATTTTTTTTTTTTAATTATGGCACGCAGCACTCACAGAGTGCAAGGACCATATTGTAACTGCTGTGAGGGTCGAACACTCAAAAAGGTCCAAAACGTCAAAAAACGCGTCAAAACGCCAAAAAATGGGGTCAAAAGGTCGCTCAAAGCACAAAACGACACGACAATTGTGTAACGCAACAAAAATACACACACGCACAACGCCAACGCACAAACGTCAAAATTGTTATCGCAAAAATGACGACAAAAACACCTAGCCTATAGTAAAAGACAGGCCGCATTGAAATACATAGGAAATCCTAACCGCAAAAACTTCTATATTGTTTTTGCTTCGTTTCATTATTATGGCCCGCAGCAGCAGTCACTGACTGCAAGGACCATATTGTTTTTCGCAGTTGGAACGACGACTTCCCCGCCTTTCAGCGAGAATTTGACCCCCGCCGCATGCTCGAAAAGTCACCAAAACGGGCACACACCTGGGATAAGTTGCAAATGAATTTTCCACAAAGTCAACGTCACCCCCCCCGAAGAGGATGACATCACGGCCAGCGATCCCGTCAAAAAAATGAATGGGCCGAAAATCGCGTATGGGGCCGAACAAAATGTAATTCAAAATACAGCCGCGAAACCAAGACACACGTGTCGGGGATATCCCAAAGATGTTTTGAAATCATTATGGGACGGCCACACGACCTACGGCTTGGCGGCCATTTTGTGGCGAACTCTGAGAATTGGCGATTTTCGTTTTTTCCCACAATATGGGGAAAAGACACTTTTGTTTGAACGATTTTCACGCAATTGCACACACATGCCAAGACCTTGATTCTACAACTACCAGAGAAGTTTCGTTGACCTTTGACCTTGGGAAGGGACGGCCCTCTTGAATTAAAAAAAAAGCACCTTTAGCAACGGATACAAACGAAAACTTGTCCTAGGGATTTTTATCGATCTTTTTGAAACTTCTCGGGCATCAATGGCAAGCTACTGTGGACAAAATGTTGGAATTAGAAGTTGTAGAATTTGAAACGCGTGCGCGTGGCGAATTCGCAACCGTCACCATTTTAGCTAGCTAGCACATTTTTTATCGGAATAGCCTGAAACTGAAATATGCGATACCCTGGCCCACACTTAACAAAATGATGTCACATACGACAAAATCGATAAAGGAATGTGGCCGTGGTAAACAAAAAACGATCGCAAAAAAAAGTGCTGACTCGGCAAAAAAAAAAAAATTGGATTTTATTTTTAAGAATCGGCTAGCGAAACCCAGATAACTTTGTCGGGTATATCCAAAGAAAGTTTTGAAATCATTACGTGATGGCGACACAACCTACGGTTTGGCGGCCATTTTGTGCCAAAATTTGCCATTTTGAGTTTTTCGCGTTTTTACACAATATGGAAAAATTAACTTTTTTTCGAGCGATTTTCAAGAAATTTGACACGCAACTCCCTAGAGTAAGTCTTCAATCACCTCTGGAGTTTCGTCGACCTTTGACTTCGGAAAAAGGCGGCCATCTTGAATTTTCTATAAAAAACACCTTTACCACCAGATTCAAACGTAAACTTGTCGTTGGAATTTTCATCGATCGTCTCGAAACATTTTGGGCATCAATGGCAAGCTACTGTGGAAAAAATGTTGGAATTAGAAGTTGTAGATTTTGAACGGCGTGCGCGTGGCAAGCTAGCAAAGTGGCGCACTGTTATAACTCCCATGCTTTTCAATACAATACAGTGAAAATTGAATGCATGCATTAATGCCTGAAACAGAATACATTGAAAAAAACATTGGATATGGACATATAAGGAATGTGGGCGTGGTTAGCATAAAACCACTGTTGCTAAGGACAACAAAAAGTTTACTTTTACCGATTTGTCCGAAACTGACGTCAATCTGTTCGTCCTCCCGGGGGGACCAAAACATAAAATGGTTGCTATGGAGATAAAATAAACAGAAAAGCCGCCATTTTGGAAAAAGTGTTTTTTTTATCAACTTATGACACATAGCTCTCACCAATGGAGGAATGTGTTTTTCTGAGTCAGTTGATGATGCTGATCGCTATGCTAGCACTTTTAGCTATGTTAGCATAACTAGCATAGTTAGCATAATTAGCATTTTAGGTAATGTGTTTTTCTGAATCAGTTGATGATGCTGATCGCAATGCTAGCACTTTTAGCCACATTAGCATAGCTAGCATAGTTAGCATAATTACTTTAGCATATGCACTTTTGATTGGCCTTTTTCAAAAGTGGGCGGTGAGGGTGGTGGTGCGTAGAGTTGGGCGTGGAAGGAGGGTTGCGTCTGCGGGCCATACAACGCCGCTTGCGGCTTTAATTTTATTTAATTTTTTTATTTTTTATATTTTTTAACTGTTATTGAACTTGGAAAATAATCCAATTGAAATCCACTAATTTTTTTTTCAAGGGAGTCCTTGTCAAAAGGCAAAAGTTACTCACACCCAAGACTTTTCATGGAATAAAATGTTATAAAATTATAATACAATTAAATAAAACAAATCAATGAATTCAAACCAGGTGGAATTTCATTTCCAGATCTTTCATAATTACATAAAACTGTGGCAAAGTTAGACTTTGGAATTATTTATTTATTTTTTTGCAGATAGTTCCAGTTAATAAGTGCCTTATACTGAAAAGCCAATCGTTCCTTTTTCTGTTCGAAAACTCAGGCAGACAGCGAGTAGACACCCTAAAATCGAAGTGCATTATGTCCATCAGATCTGCCCCGCAGAGCCAAACTCAAATGCAAGGGAGTCCCTTTTATATTAATATTATTACTTGACATCCTTTATCATTTGTGGAGTTGCTGTACAATGATTAGTATAAACATTTTTTTTGTATGGTGGACAATCTGAAACCTTTGATTTTTCTTTTTTCTTTTTGCAGTTTTCTGAATCTTTTTCAACAAAATGGCTGAAATGTTGGTCAGATTTGCAGATACTGTTGCTCTGTACCAACCCTTCACCTTTTTCTACCTAAATATAGCCCCCTGATATTAGCACTGGGGTTTTTTAATCCCACATGGTATTAAAAACAGCTTTAATTGTATCATCATGGTAGAGGCTGAACTGCAGTGTTTGAAGTTAAAAGTAATAAGTCAGAAAAATTTGAGTTCTTAAAAAGCATCCTTGAACTGTAAACATTCTGTAAGAATACTGTTTTGAAAAGCGGCTTCTGGCCTCTCTGGCCTTGTGTCCTCCACCCACAGGTGCAGCAGCCTTGTCAGGAGCAGTCACTCACACAGTCTCCACCGCCGTCATCGTGTTTGAGCTGACTGGCCAGATCTCCCACATCCTGCCAGTGATGATCGCTGTGATTCTGGCAAACGCTGTGGCCCAGTCCCTGCAGCCCTCCCTCTACGACTCCATCATCAGGATCAAGAAGCTGCCCTACCTCCCCGAGCTGGGCTGGGGTCACNGAGCCAGGCCGCAGTCTGTCAAGACTCCTGGAGGTTCAGGTCCAGTCCTGCGAGTGCTCACCAAGAGTGTTCCATCAGGCTGTAGAGTCCCACTGACTGAAAGAGGATCCATATCTTTAGGAAACTGGGACTTGTGGCTAAAAGTATCAGTCACACTGCCATCATCCAAAACCTGAAGGAAAGAGATGGAGACAAAAGAAGAAAAAAGATGGTGACTCCCACAAAAAAGTGGTTCGTCTGCTGGAATAAAACGTAATAAAAAAGAAAGGCCAGAGATCTCAGGAGAAACGGAAGTAAATGTGAGAAGAACAACAAGTCGGAGGTAGGGATGAAGATGAAAACAGAGATGAGAGCCAGTGAAAGAAAGGGAGCATCACTAAACCAGTATTGGGGAACACATCTAAGAAATAGATAAAAGCAGGAAAGAAAAAATAATCTGAAGATCCTGTTTTATAGTTCCAGTCCTTAAAAAACTGTTCTGTTTTTTGTCTTTTGTCAAACTTGACCCTCTGCACAGCTGCTGATATAACGTCTTACCATCAAACATGAAATAGGTTAAGGGCAGGTTTGGATTTCAAGCGGACAGCAGGCTACACATTGGTACACATAAAACTGGAGTAATCATTATATCGGCATTATTGATTATTAAAAGGCAAACTGAAAAAAGCTCTAAATCATTTCAGCTGTCTTATGACAGGTGGGCACTAATGACTTTATCTGCACTTTACAAGGCACTTTACATATATACAGTATATATAAATGTAAGACTGAACTGAATAGCAGAATTAAACATGGTATCTTAGTTTAAATCCTGATAGCTGAAATAAGATAACCTATTTCTTTCTAAAGACAAAAAATTATATCTGGAAAAGGTGTGATGGTCTGCACCATCACTATTTCTTTTGAGATAGACAATATGAAATAGGTGCATAAATACACATACATCTTGACAAACAGAAGTTACATTCATCTGATACTTAAGGTCTTTGTCTCATTTGGATAATCAGCTTCAAAGAAAACAACCAAAAGAAGACTTAGTCCTAAAGAAAGAAAGCAATCAGATTTTGTATACCTGAATAGGAAATGGAACCAGCCTGGGTTTACCCCATCAAACCAGCCTGGGGTCCTTCTGTCACTCACCTTTTGGGCTTGAATGATGATTTTTTGATTGTAGGACATAATTACAATATCCTGTGGCTCAAACTGGCTGACATCAGCAGAAATGTAGTAAGTATCACCAACACATCGCACCCCGCTACTTGCTCCAGTCTGCAGTCCTGCCACAGTTCCACCTGCAGAAGCTGTGGAGACAAAAAGAAGAGAATTGAAGGATGTCAAAGAAATTCTTAAAGAAATGCAATGTCCGCTCCAGAATATGGAAAGTAGAAAAACCTTGCTTAAGAAACCCTAACTGTCATCAAAACAAGAAGATGAAGTAAAAAAACAAAAACAAAAAAACATATCCATGTTAACCCTTGTGCTATCTTGGATGACCCCACCCTTACATTGACGTGTTCTCCCTACCATGACAAAAGTGGATAAAGGTGGAAAGATTTCCATGGACAATCCATGGACACCAGTGAAGTCTAGAAGTGGGTCTTGATGACCCAACTCCCAAAGTTAAAGTGCCTAGGATACACAAGGTTTAAGGAAAGTTTACTATTCAAATCTGCTGAGGAGAATTATTGTTGTGATTATTCCACATGTGAATTGGCATTTTGCACTAATATCTCTTTGATGAAAATACGTGTGACATACATGTAGTATGCTAAACTAAGCTTTATGGTCAAATACGTCACATTTTACCCACATCATTGTCTTTCTTTTTTATGTTTGCTTTAAATGTTGTTGCTTTTAATCGATTGTGTCTTATGACTTTTTACTGCTTTAACTGATAACATATATTCCTCTGTCAAGCACCTTGTGCTCAACAGCTTGTTGATGAAAAGTGCTAAGTAGTTGACTGATTGAAATATGCACAATGTAAAAATAATTTTTTTCTTTAAATAAAATACATAACATTCATACTTTACATCTTCATTTTAACTTGAGTTTTAAATATTTTTAAAGTTTTTGTGTTGTTTATTAAATGTTTGTGCTCTCCTGAAACTCTATTCATACAGCTAAATTCATTACAAAGTGTTTTACTTCTTAAAAGGTAACCACACATCTCCCACCCATTACATGTAAACCCACAAACAAATTACCTCCTGACTCTGAATATAACACAGTCCAGGAGACATGGAAAACCTTAAAGGAGTGGCTAATAAGGAGAACCATCAGAATCAGCAGTCTCATGAGCAGCGAGCTCCTACGGCTCACTGTGAAAACTGTCCATCAGACAACCTGTCATAAGAAAACTGGAATCAAACATTTGCTCTCTAAAACTAGAATTCTGTCGGAATTGAAAAACAAAAACAGAAAACACAAGACGAAAATGACAAAATAACTACAATCAAAATAAATGAAAGGAAATCTTATGATGTGGGAATAAAAGAATTGTTAAAAAATACAAGATAAAATCCAACTAGCACACAAAACAATTCAAAAATGACTTATGTGACAGCTAATAATTGGCCTCATCTTCAAAATATCGGAAGGTTATTAGAGCAGAAGCACATCTTTACAACCTACGGTGAAAAAACCTCACTGTGGGTTTTTGATTTTACTGTAGGAACAGTTAAAAGGCCATTGCTGGAATATTTGAGAGTTTGTAAGAAGGAATGTGACCCACAAAACACTTAAAACCAGTATTGGGACCTCAAGATCAACCCTGAACCAAACAGAGAGCCAACTTAATAAAATAGGTGTAATGGGAACCTGCTTTCTGGTCCTCAATAGCACACATCCAATACACAAAATACTAATGATGACAATGATGTTTTAGTAACTTTAAGCCTGCTTAATGGTAAAACTAGCGGATTTCCTAACCTGCATGCTCACTGGATGATCTTCTGTTCCTGCTCAAGGGGCTCAGGCTGCCGTCATCTCCAAACAAGCTGGAACAGTGTGATTGCCGGCTTGGTCAGCGGTTGTTGCTGCAGTTGTTGCCCTTGCTGGGGCGGCTGGGGTCTAATTTTACAGCTTTATGGCTGTGAGGGGGACCCCGGTGTTGTCCCGGTCTGGGTGGGTGCTGTGGCGATGTTCCGGTGGCCAGGCTGGCTCCTGGTATGAAAGGATTCCCAGATACTGTTTCCTCACAGCAGAGCCAAGCCATACTTGTTTGTTTATTTATTTATTTATTTATTTTTACAGTTACATAGTCATAATTCATTGTACGTGGGAGCCATGGGTCATGTTGTTTAATGGAGGGGAGTGGGAAGGGTGAAGGGGGGGTTGGGGTTTTTATTGTACTGTTGTGTGTTTACTGTTTTTAGTGTTAAAGCGCTTCGAGCTGCACAAAGTGCATGAGAAGCGCTATTTTATAAATAAAGTTTGATTTGATTTGATTTGAAGAATCAAGGAAGGGCTCCAAAAGAACATCGAGGGAATCTGTGGATCCGCTCAGTGATCCCCTTGATCGATAGGTGCTGGAGGTGCTGTAGCGAGATGAGGAGCGGTAAGAGGAGGACACAGACAACATAACTGAATCGCAGAAACGTTTTACTCTTAAAACTTGTGTGATGATGAAAAAGTGTAGCAGGATTTTTCCAAGTCGACTCTAAATTCAGAGAAGGAGCTTTGGAGGACACTGACTATGACTACGGCTGGACCTCCTCCTGCCATCCTGGCTGCTTTTATGCATTCCTGCGCATTCTTCAGCCTGGGGTTTAGCATGAACCATTCTGGGTCTCAAGATACTTTTAGCCTTAGATGGTAGTTTTTCCAACGACAAGAGCCAAGAGTGTAACGGACAAACTGATAGTAAGTGGAGACTTCTTATTCACACTCACACACAAATACACACAACAGATAACATAGAGAGGGGGTACACAGATGCAGACAGAAATAGAAAAGTGCTTCAACAGTCAGGTCATCCTGACCATGCACCCAAACTGAAACGTTACTAGCAATGCAGACAAAGTGCTTTTTCTTTCGATCAACTGATCACTTCACATGATTAAAATGGGAATATTTGATAAAATATGTTTTATTCATCCTCTGGCTGAATTTTTTGATGATTTTGGTTGTTTTCAGGAGGCAGCACAGTGGTGTAGTCGTTAACGTCCCTATAGAGAAAAGGTTCAAATCAAATGTGTGTGTTAGTGTATGCATACATGTGTGCGCATGTGTTTGAGTGTACCTGTAGTATATGTTTCTGTGTCTATATATGTGCGTGCATGTGTGTTTTTATTTGCATATATCTGTTTGTAATAGAATTTCAAGGTCTGTTTGAGGTTTCTGTGTAAAAGTGCATGAAAACCAGTATGTGTGTGTGTCCACCCACCTCTCAGTAGTCTGGTAAACTGTTCATAGTGTCCTTGCCTGTAGTGGTTTGAATAAGCTCCAGCAACCCCATAACGCACACTGGACAAAGCAGGAAAGGCAGACAAGACAGTAGTGACGATAGTTGTGATGAGAGTTATGACAATTGCAGTAATGATTTTTTTGTGATGATTGTTGAGACATCTACAAACAGTGTCACAAAGCAACAGTAAAAAGATCAGAGTCCTGTGGTTTCGGGTATGAGGTGAAACATGACATTCAGCAATATTTCAGTTTGCCAGCATCATTCACAGCAGAGGCTGCTAACATCTAAGATCAAAATCCAAACACTTTTTGTGTCAAGCTGTGTTTATTGATTTGACAGAGTTAATTTGTGTTCAACAGCTGGCCCGGTTCTTAGGCAGAAAGCTCCAATTAAACCTCAGGAAGCTTAGAAGCATGTTTCACTTTGGAGGAAAAGTGGAACCACAGAGACTCAGATGTCTTCTTCAGCAGTTTTCACCGTCAGCTTTACACCACAGATGCTGGGAAAGGCTTTTTCTCTTGTGGCTCACCATGCTCCCTGGAGTCCATGCAGAGTCTCCCTCTGGATGATTAACAGATGGCAGTTCTGGAGAAGGTGTCCACATCTGAATGCAAAGCTGATGGTGTTAATGAGGCAAGAAAATCCTCAGAAACATCAGGGAAGCTCCATTTGGCATCTTTGAGCATCACTGGGTAATTGTCAAATCAGCCTCAGTTGTGTATCAAAACTTTTACTTTAGCATTGTCTGTATGTGAGAGCTGGACTAAGTGATCCCTCCTCCCTCGAGTTCCAAACAGGAAGTACACACTAGAGGGCTGCATTGGGATCGGGTCCCGCCGGGTCCCGCGGGACCCAACCCAAATCTCGCGGGATTGGGCGGTTTGGACTGTGCTGCGGGCGGGAGCGGGCGGCAGAAAAAAAAACCCCGCGGGATCAGTGCTGGCATGAATATCTCATGAATATATATTAGCGGACTACGTCAGGCTGTGCAGCTGTTGGTTTCTTATGTACTGAAGCTCCGTGAACGCACCAGGTAGAGACGCCCAATGGGCTCTGTCATGTAACCTGATGTTGGGGGTGCGCCCCGCCCCGCCTCTTACTAAGAGCGCGCTTCAGGCCGTCTGTCTGCGCGCGCACACACGCAGACTTTTAACCGAACAGGATTTGTGAAAATATATTTAATAATTAAGTTGCACATAACACAAAAGAGGAATGCATGAAAAGATGAGGCTGGAGGAGGTCATGAATCTCTTTAATAATATCAATAAAAATACGTGTTTTTTTCCTGCGGGACGGGGGACGATACAGAATCAATGCATCTCTATTACTGTGCGGGACTAAATTCTATGAGTTTTGCGGGTGCGGGCGGGAGTGGACATACATAGTGCGGGAGCGGGCGGGAGTGTAACGCATACGTTGCGGGAGCGGGCGGGATTGGTCAAAAATTCAGCGGGAGCGGGCGGGAGCGGGATGAAGAAAATAGTCCCGCGCAGGGCTCTAGTACACACTGGCTCCAAGAATCCTAAATCTCATAGACTTCTAAAGAGAAATAAACCACTATTACTCAGTCATTATATTTGTCAGAATGACAATTCTCTGATACATTTTTTTCAACATGTTCTTGTTAATCTCAATTGTTTTCATTATATGAAAATATATATTAAGGTATTTTAGTGATAAACTGACCAATCAGATGTCAGATGAAAAATACATGGAGCCTGCTGGCCCCCACGTCCAATGTCGAAAACAATTGATTGACAGTTAACATTTCAGACTCACAGA
>JAUDJI010001157.1:0-11411 GCA_037389245.1 Oryzias sinensis | reverse complement strand
AGGGCCAGCAGGACCGCCGTGAGGCCACGAGAGCCAGAGAGCAGGGAAGCACGGAGGGAGAGAGAGCGCCGCCCCAGCCCAACCAGGAGATGAACTTGAAGATGAACTTAATGGCTGCTTACTGCCATTTTTATACGGAAATACTTTTTGGGCGTAAACGCTTATCTTTTGTTTTAAAGTAGCATAATCGGTGAGTGGGAGGTAGAGGGAGTAAATTTCCCTTTCCTTTCCTACCTGCAAAGATGAAGTCTTTAAATATTTATGCAGTTTGGAGAAGACATTCAGCATTTAAACGCTGCACAATGCCGACCACTTGTTCATTCTCTGGCGTGCCGTCTGCAGAAAGAGCAAAGAAATCATTTGGACCAAGGCTGAAAAATGAGGCGGTAATTTGAGTCAAGCTGGACTTTGTGCTACCATGGTGTCTATTCCTGTTTTACCCTGTTCCTATTAGCACAAAGGATAAGATCATCAGAGTGGCTGTGCTGCAATCACTTGGCCTAATGACTGTGTTAGTTCACGGTCAGTAATTGAATATGCTCTTTATTCCGTTAAGGCTATCCCAGCACCTACAGGACATGATTAAATACCTTCTAGCTCCCCGTCTTTCTTTGTATTTTGCCTCTAGAGCAGCCCCCCCCCTCCCCATCTCTTTTGTCTTAATGGATGCCGTAGGGGCTCAAAGCGATGCCATCATCACCTGTGTTTATGTAACAGTGGTGGCGCCGCCGGCTGCTCGCTGAAGCACAGCTTTGCTCCGGTCTGGCATCTCTGTCGCCAGCATGACGTCTGTCAACAGACACATCAGGTTTCTGCATTTGATTGCAGCCAAACCCAGCATCCCGCATGCAGCTCGATGTCTGCTGCTTTCAAGCCCCCGGGGGTGCAAAAAGACGTCCAGCGATTTTTCTGCAAATGCAGTTTGAACATTTTACCTTCAGTCAGACCACGGCAAAGTTCAGCTGCGTCCACGAAGAGCCGAATCCAACAGACCTGTTAGGAAGCAGCCAGCAGAAGACACGACTCATTACCCAAAGCCAAACGCCTTAAAGAGCATCTGGGCTCATTGACATGTTTCTGTGGATGGAGGACAAATACTGTAGAATGAACATTAAGCTCAAAATTGCATTCAAAGCATTGGGATTCAGGAGCAGACGGGAAAAAAACTAGCTAGAAAGGGAAAATCAGATCTCAACAAAACACAGGGAACGCTTTGAAAATAGCTCAAAAAATGATCCGAGTGAATCTCCTGATTATTGGGATGAAACTAAAGAGGTATTTTTTTAATGATTTTCTTTGTGACAGAGATACCAACAAATAAAGTTTGAAGTATTTCAGTCCAAACCTACTGAACAATTAACTTTTGTGCTTTAGCCCTGAACAAGAATGAGTGAATATGGACTGAGTTTGTTAAAGTTCTCAAATTTAACGCTTGTTCCCACTACTTAATAACAACAAAAAAGTAATAAATTACTTTTGTAACTAGATACTTCTAAACCCTACGGCTGCTGGGGAGGGTTTTTGGGGTGTCGGGGCTCGTCAACTATGGAAGCGATCCTGTAGCATAATTAAAAATAAAAGTCAAAACCAGAAATGCTTTTTCATTTCCTTCCTCAACACTGCTTATTCTGTCACTTAATTGAAACGATAATGAAAATGGTATTTGACATTTAATTTTCAAAAGGTTCTCTGGTAAATGTGTAGTTAAATTCATTTAGAAATGTCTCTAGAAATGCAAAGTGGAATTGAATCATGAGACACAATTTGTAGGGTGGATGTTAAAATGAAAATGCAATCGCCTGTTTGCTTTTTCATTTTCATTATGACACAGAATCACAGAAGCGGTTTTAAAGTATAAAATGAAAAATCATTTTGAAGTATTGAATTTTCATTTTAATTTTGAGTCATTTGATGCATTTACATTTAAAAAATTAAAAAGCATTTCTATTAATCCATTTTAATTGTCAAATTAGACATTTCTAAATGAATTTTGCTACACATTTACCAGAGAACTTCTTGAAAATGAAATGTCAAATACCATTTTCATTATCATTTTAATTAAGTGACAGAATAAGCAGTGTTGAGGAAGGAAATGAAAAAGCATTTTGGTGGATTGCTTTTTCATTTTAAATTTTGAGTCAACAAATGCAGCTTTTGAAAATGAAAAAGCATTTCTGGTTTTGACTTTTATTTTTAATTATGCTACAGAAACACTTCCATAGTCAACAGTCATAGGGAGGAGCAACTGCATCAGTGGTGGAGCTGGGACATTTCATGTGGTGCTATGATTAATCCATGAGACGTTTGCTTAATCTTTGTCAATATTACAAAATTGATTTTAAAATGAGGGATTGAGTGCCCCCCCCCCCCCCCCACACACACACACACACACACACTTGAGTCTGCCCCTGAGCCACATCTTCAGGTGAGTGAAGGTGTGGCTTGCACAGTGGTGGAGCGTGCATCACACACCCGGGCCTTCAGTAGTGCTGCGTCTGAATCCCTCAACCCCTCATGAACCGTTTTTATGCAGAAACCAGCTTTGCATTGCAGATTGAAAATTCCTGTGGCCACAATAAATGATATGATGCTATGATATGATGTGTAGTAAGGATTTAACAGTGTAATTGACAAATTGTGTTTTTTGACATTTCTAGAATTTTGATCAAGTTTTGCATGTATGTGTGACAGAAACACAGCTATTGTGTGCTCCCAACGTTTACGTTTTTTTTTACTTTTTTAGTCTTTAAAGCTTAAATATCTGCTGTACGGTGGGTAAATGAGCTCTTTTGACCTCTCCCTGATGTGCTGCAGCACATTCTGGGTCTACTAGCAGCTGCACACGTACCACAGCCTCGTGTCTTTTAAGTCTGCTTCTGTACTCTCATTAGGGTTAAGACGGCACAACAGCAGACTTTTCTAATTCCCAGCGTGCCGAACTGACTGAGGTCACCGGTTGATTTTCTGTATAAAGTCACTGCTCATTATGGAGCTGATCTGAAAAATGGGGAGAAACTCAGCTTCATATTTCCTCACAGCCATAGAATTTCAACATATATAAATAACTCTTGACGTCTGCTCAGAAATGAAAACAATGCTGACAAAAACGTTCCTTTGAAACTAGTTTTATCCAGATCCCTTCTAACTCTGAAACCTGTTTAGTGGACTAAAGGCTGAAAATCTACAAAGGATGAGGACTTAGAAAAGAAGTCTTTAAATGAATTATAATGTATGGATTTTATGAAGATTTAGATTTACCTTGAGTGATGTGAAAGCCATCTAACCGGTGTAGGTACCAAAACTGTTCGCCCTGCAATAACCTGACAGCCTGACACTGCTGATGACGTCACACTACGGTGGCCCCACTTGGACAAACTAGGTAGCGTGGAGATCTGCTCGGGCTCTACATATTTTCATTTCACGTTTCCTTTTGTAACCTAAGTTCTTTCCCCCTCATAAGTTGTGTCTGACATTATTCTTTGTAGTTTTTACAGAGAGATTTTTCCACAACCCACTTTGTAAAAAGATCTGTAGCTGTTAAAACAACCCTGACTATTAGCTTTATGTTTGCAGGCAGGGGAGGGTGCTTTGTTACGGGCTGCGGTCCCAAGCCTCCTCCAGTCCGCCCCGCTGCTCTACGTGAGAGAGCTGCCGGAGAACCGGAACTCCCAGGAGATTTGTGTCTCCAAGCAGAGGAGTGGCTTTGGAACGATGTGGGCGCTAGAGTCCTGAGAAACCGTGCAAACAATAGTGACTTTGTGTTTCCAGTCGGGTCCAGACAAAATAAAAGCTGATGTTATTCCAAGGCTAAATGTTGTTGATGGCACGTATTACAGTTTTTCTCAGTCGCTTTAGTACAATTCTCAGATCAGAATTGAAGTTTCCAAATATGTGTGTGCATTTCTCAAAACAATTTGTACAAACAGCAAAACACTATGGATTTCTTGCAAAAGCCTGTAACTTGCTCAAAATCTTTGGTTCATCTCTCCAAACTAAGTCTTTATGTCATTGAACATGTCAGTGCCATCAGAATGTCAAGTCCTTGAGTCATTATCTACAAACAAGACAGTCAAATTACTCAGTCATGTTGTCAATATAACTGTGTACTTTAGAGGGAGGTTCTGATGGAAACTATGGCTAAAGTTTGGATGACAATTACTGTAAAATGGAAGTTACACCTTTTTTGTTTGATTGCGAGGCTGGACAAGATTCACATTTACGCTTTTATTGTTCATATTGTAATTTGTTGACAGACCATGTCATGCCAACATAGAAAAAACCCACTGCAAACAGGAACACAAAGTGAGATAGGACAATATTCTGTCCAACAGTACAGGCAGTGCAGTAGGAATTGGTGTGGTCTTCCTACACCTCTTTTCGTTCCTGTATGTTAGGACACAAATTCGCATCCACATCACAGCGAATATCCTCTCTTGCAATGCAGCGAAATATGTTTGTCACATTGGCCGCCTTTACACTGCATGGTTCAAGTGACCCAATTCCGATTTTTTCCTCTCACGTGGCACGGATCGGATATGATCGGTGAACGTGTAAGCAGGACAAAAGCTGATAAATTCGGATTTTCTCAGATCTGATACAGGCCTCTCTCATATGTGGAAATATATCGGCAACGAATCGGATACGTGCATTTGCGTGTGCCATGTAAGCAGACAAATCGGATATTCCCCAGTAAATGCGAGTCGTACGTCAGTGACGGCAACTCAGGACACCACCAACTGAGATCACATGACTTATTAAGGTGCTTTTCTGCGCTGATTTTGCTGTCAGCCTGTTACCTTTCAGCCTCAGGCTTCAGACCGTAGTCGGAAACCGCTGTTATGTCCGGTCCGGACGCAAACGGTAACTAATGAAGCGGGACACCGTTGCTATGGAACAGCAGGCTAGAAGCCGTTTATTTCTTTGGGGGGCGTGTATGATGGGGACCATGTGTGTGTGAGAGCGCGCGCCCATGTGTGTGTGTGTAAGGAGAGAGGGGGGGGTGAGCGCGGAGCGGGGGAGTGTCGGAGAACCGTAAATTAAAAATAAGGTGTCTCCCCCAAAAGTTTTAGAGTCTTTCTTAACCCACTCTGGAGGCTGAGGGTTCAGAACGGAATAGAGAACCCCGAGGAAATCTCCCGTGCGTTTCTGACTACGGTCAGAAAAGAGAAGTCATCGCGCAGGAAAGGTTCAACACTTGGATCAAACTGATCGGACAGCACAACGTCTGCAAACACTTCCTCATTCAAAACTCAGAGAGAGCCTAGCACCCCCCCTTTTTCCTGTCCCGTGCGTCCCCTCAGGAGCGCCCAAGGCAACGCCTCCTTCCGTCGCCGCCTTGCCTCCATGACAACCACAATCACAAAAGTCCGAAAGAGGTCCGCGGAGGGCGGAAATACTGCTACGTAGTCCTCAGAACGTCTATGTTTGATAGTTTCAGCATTGTATAGTGTAAATGCAAAAATCAGATACGGGTCACTTTTAAAAGATGATGTAAGCGGGTCGTCAAAAAAATCGGATATAGTCAGAAAATCGGATATGAGCATCAAGACCTGCAGTGTAAATGCGGCCATTTTGACAACTTGGTCAACCATTTTGCAGTTAATGACTTATACGATGAACTAATGACTAGGTGTTTTGAGGAGGAAGACTATTGCACAGTGAACTATATAATACATTTTGATCAACATGACATGAACAATTGATAATGTAGCAAAGAGCAGAGAATTGTACAGAATCATTTGCATGGATGTACCAAAGCAAATGCAACGTGTTCAAAGAAGTGAGAAACTGCTTATATGATGAACACAAGTGACATCATGATGTAAAGATTGAACAAATAGTTTTGGGAATTTCATTCTGATCTGAGAATTGTACTAAAGCCATTGAGAAAAACTGTAACCTAATCCTAACCCTTCTTCCTGGTCTGTTTTGCCAACAATAAAGCACTGACCACACAGATTAAAAAAAATATAAGCGAACAGGAACTTAATACTAATCATATCAATAATAAAAGCACATTCAGATCATCTTGCTCTATGCCGCAGCTTTGTCTGTTTACAACGGAACTCGGAGTTTCTTCTTCTGCGGCTGTACAGTAACTTGTCTGGACCAATCACTACCTTACACGTCATCGGACCAACGTACAGCCACTCAAATAGTATGATGTCATCATTAGTGTCAGGCCCTGAACACTCATTGCAGGCGGAACAGTTTTGGTGCCTACACCGATACGAGTGATGGCAAAACCCCAAAGTTTCCTCTTGCCTGAGAATGAAAGATGCACCTTTAAGATACTCCTTCAGAAGGTTCCAGTTCCATGTTTGTAGTGTTTTTGTCATCACTGGAAGGGACTGACCTCACAAATGAAAGGCTAAAAAACTAAACGAGAGCTACAAACAGCGGCGCGTCACATCAGCCACAGCTGCAGCGACTCATCCTGTTCTCACATCCAGACTTTGTTGGGTTTTTACAGACCTCAAGCCACAGGAATAAATGTCAAGCCCGGCTCAGGGACTCCTCTGTAAAAACCATCACAGCACAGGTGAGCCACATTACTTCCAGGAGCTGAGACGTCCAAATGAAAGTTCACTGGTTTCCAGACAACTGCTCTGTTGACCTTTCATGCTGCCACTGTCCTCCTGGGCAGACAGACACATTCATTAAGCATGGCCCCTCTGGTGACAGGTTGTTGCTCATTAAAGCCAAAAGCTGTTTTACAGGGATGCAGCACACCAGCAGAGGCAGAGATGCATGAGCGCAGAACACCAGTCAAAGACGAGTTCTGCTCAAGGGGCAGACAAACGGCCAGATTACAGAATATTAGTTTGACTATTCAAACAAGTTAGACGGTCTATGAAAAGGTTCATTTCAGAACAAGTGTCGGACATTCAGTGAGCCACTTGTAATTGTCTGGATTTGACCTTAGTGCCTGAAACTCCTGAATCCTTCAGTGAGCAGGGAAGCTCTCAACCTGAACTTTTCCTGCTTTTACTGCAAAAACAATCGCTTGAAAATAGAAAAAGAGCAATACTCTTTAGAAAGGTTCCTAGAAAGCTGTAAAACAATCTGCCCATGCAGCAACGTTGATGACTTTGATATGTTATTCATCAAAAACACAATTGAGTTCATTGTTGAACCACTAACTCATGTTTAATGTCTTTGAAAGAGGCCATTTTTCCAAATAACATGAAAATAGAAAAGATTATTCCAAGTTTTAAAAATGGTCCGTCGAGGATTTCGGCCGACAGGTCTTTGCGTGAATTCAGTTTTGACCTGTTCAGCAGTTTTGGTTGGTTGTGAATTTTGCAGTTTATGCGTATTTCCCTTGTTTTACACGCAATAATGTCGTAAATCTTATGCAGTTGTGTGTGATTTTTTTCGATTTGTGGCTTTCCATGACCGTTCCACATACGTCTATCGGATTTTCACGCATGTATCACCGATGTACATCTTTTATTATCACGGGTACGGCTCACACATCACATTAAAATGACGTAACTGATGCATGAATCACTAATGAATTGCATATTAACAGGGCGAAGACGCACGGTAGGGGGCTGCATTGTTTACGTGTTCTTTGCGTGGTTTATTTGTACTTCTGCCGTGGTTTTAGCGTGGTTCATTCGTGATACATCTGTGAAAATTTTACGTAAAGACCCGCGACTTTTAGCACTTTTTCTACGTAGATTCACGTATGACCAATTTTTCTCTGTGCTATATGCTCTAAATGTAAGTAGGGGCTGTGGGAAAGGGCCTTTAGATAGATTTACCACAAATATAAAATCTATAAAAATGTTTTTGTTACTAGTTTTAAATAAATTGATGTATTTTTTGAATTTTTATGTTCCTAATTGTAGTTCGCTTTTATTATGGTAACTACAAACAAAATGTGAACAAAAATGAGATCCATCTTAATCAATCCTCAAATTATCTAAAACCAGCACTTATTTTTGAACATAGCTTTTCTCTCTTGACAATGAATGCCAGTGTGGCTTGTCAGCCTTTATGGAATTTAAAAATTAAAAACCCAAAGGAATTTGGGATTTTTTAAGTCTTAAATTGATTTATTTTTATTGTGAAAAGTATTGAGCAAAAGGATTTGGACTCCTTTTAAAGCTAATTTCCTTATCTATAGATCCTCGCTCTTAATGAGACAAAAAAAAAAAATCATCACTGTTCTGATTTTGAGAAAGAAGCTCAGAAAGGTGTAGACTGGACTCCTGCTTGACGCTGATCGCTCTCCTGCAACAACATATGTGAAGGTCGTATAACGGTTTTCCTGAGACTTCTCCAGTCAAGTGTGCATTTAAAGAGGTTAAAGCCACTCAGAGAGATTATGTGATTTGTCCTGGTCTTTTGCTGGGTGCCTTGAGTGAACTGCTGCATGATCCTCAATTATTCATCCTCCTTTTCTCTCGCACACATGCTCTTCAGACTAACCTCAATTGAGCTCTATTATATTTTTTATTATTAAAGTTTTAGACGTATTTAATTCAGACAGAGGGGAATCATGTAAAACACTGTAGTCAGTCCTATCTAAGCCCACCAAACCCTCTTTGTTGTTTTTTTATTCAGTTACCCTTCTGTGACGTTAAGACACAAATGTTATAAAAATGGCTTTTTTACCCACCAACCTAACGAGTAACAAGAAATAATCAAATGACTCTACGTTACAGTCTGTCTCCCACTAAAGCTAATTATCTCGGCCGTCATGAATACACAATGAACAGTATCAATCACTGGTGTTTGGATTGCTTGATCCTCCTCCCAGGATTTATCTCGGGTTTTTCTGCTTTCATTTCTCCTGATGGAAGGAAGCCTTTTATGGAAGCGTCAAAGAGGAAAAATGTAAAGATGTGATGAAAGCCCAGGGATACAAATGAGGCTTCGTCTGAACCGTGTGGGACATTTGTGTATTTGCTGAATGCAGTTTAGAAAAGAGGTCAAAGGAAGCTGAGGTTGGAGCTACATAAATAGGAGGCATAGAAGAAGACCAAAGAGAAAGTTCATGGATGTAATGGAGGACATGAGGGTGAGTGCTGTTAGCGAAGAGGAATCGGAGAATAGAGACGGGTGGGCCGCGAATGCTACGGTCACAAAAACAACGGCCACGGCATGACGGGGAGGCAACGCCAAACATCTTCAAGATTAGCTGCCGGCGCCCGATTTGTTTGGGAATCGTTGGCGTGATTGTGAATGCAGACGGCGGCAGTCATTAAGGCGGGGATGACGCCGTTATGAGATCGGGCGACTGCTGGGAAGCCACAGGGCGGCGGCATCTAGATCGCTGGCCGGCAGCAGCTCCGATTGGACGATGCGCAGAGGTCTCTGGCCGTTCTATAGCCTGGGAATATATAAAATGTGGGCCTTTCAGTGCCACGGGTCAATCCCAATTCTGATTTGGAGTAAACTGTCTACTGTTGTCAATTTATAAATGTACACAATTATAGACAATTTGCCCCCCAATAAAGCACACTGTCGTCTACATATTCTTCTCCGTGTCAACCGTAGTTCATCAATCCGCAGGCCTCTGAGTCGCTGTGGTGCTATCAGCATCATGATGAGTTTTGTGCAGCATCAGTGCCGTCCGCCCATTTGGACCCACTGTGGCCTGAATTCCAGATTGACGTCAACAGCGCTCGTCCGTCCAGGGCCCGTGCTGCCACCGTGCGATTTCTAACAATTGGATGGTGGCAGTGGGACGGCAGCACGGGGGCAGAGGGGTGGCAGTCTGAAATCCAATCATCACATGATTTTGGTAACCTTACAGACCAAATCAATTATCGCCCTGCTGCCTTCCTGCCACCCGCCTGCCGCTGGACTGCCACCACACGACCTCCAAATGTCCCCGGGCGGCCACTGACCGATGTCACAGAATAGTCCACTCACTGTTCAATCGTAACCTTTTTCAAAAAATGCTACTGCAGCCACGCACTCATCTGCTGGATGTGCTGAAAAACTTGCCTCTAAAGGTCACCGTGCACGGTGGCGTTTTCGGATAAATGACCCTAGTCTAAGCGGAGCAGCTGAAAGGCAAAGAAATGGGATTTTGAATCTTCAAATAAGATATTTTTCCATTAAAAAGGAGAAATTGTCAAATTAATTTACCTTTCATGTTACTTCTTATATACCATAGAACTAGACCACTGAATCTTATAAATGGCGTATACTTGTATAGTGCTTTGAAGGCCCAAACAATGGTGCCAACCTGTAACCACCAGGAGCAATGTGGGGTTCAGTGCCTTGCTCAAGGACACTTTGACACATGGGCATGCAGTGCGGAAACTGAACCTGCGATCCTCTGATCACAGGCCGACCTTCCACCTGCGCACCACGGCCGCCCCATAAATTCTATGAATATTTTCGCCCTCTTTTTGAGGTTGGATGGATTTTTCTTTGCACAGCTGAAAGCGTGTAAACGGTGCAGCCCGAGCTGTGACGGTTCAGCCGTTCAGGATGGATTTCTTTTTTTTTTTTTTTTTTTTTTTTTTTTTTTTTTAACTTGTCCTGTCCAACAGCTGGGCAGACAGATAAGAGCTGAGGGCCTCTTGTGTTGGACATATTTTACTTTAACAAGAGGGGTTATTAATCTTCAGACAAACCAGAGGTATGTCTGAATAAACCCCTTTTGTAATTGAGGCCAAACTTTATTAATTTCAGACATGTTTGAAGATCTTTGGTGTTGGACCGGACGGAAAAGGAAAGAGGGGAAGAAGAGAGAGGGACGTTAGAGAGAGGGGGGAAGGAGGGTGATAGTAGGAGGGGAAGGGGGATAAGACCATGAAGCAGCATAGAGCAACAAGTTTACTGGTTGTTAATCACCATGGTAAGGCTCAAATGCAGTACAAAAAGGGCGGAGCCTGTCCACACACACACCCAAGTGTCAAACACACCTGCTAGCTGCAAAAATGTCCATCTGTCGACATGTACACAAAACAGATAGTGCTCACACGCATACTTATGCCTTAAAACCAACTAGTGTGAAACATTTCATTCATTCAGTCACGCAAACCGCCAGTGCAAAGGTGAGCTAACACCTGTGCTCAGGTGAGTGTTTATGTTCTTCTAAAATGGATGGTGGAACGTGGAAAGAAGGAGGGAGAGTGCCCAGCCATCCCCACCCCAAGACCCCCACCGCAGCAGCAGCGGCAGCCGGAATCCCCCCAACGCCACACGGAAACCGGCAGGGGATTTCAGGATGGATTTCTAGCAACAACTACGAAAAAGAAAAGAAACTTGTAAAAAGTGTCAGTGTCTGGATTTAGTTTTTGTTTTTTAAGTTGCATGTTTCGCCAGGTGATAACTCTGACAGGATGGTTTTCGTACAGAATTTTGTCAAAAAATATATATTTTTATTTAAGGGGATTTAAAGCTGCAGATGTAAACAGCATCCAGCGCCGTCAACACGTGGA
>JAUDJI010001156.1:0-11417 GCA_037389245.1 Oryzias sinensis | reverse complement strand
CTACTGGCAGTAAGGTGAATTACAATCATATTTATGGCTCCTACACACCGGCCCCTAATTGTTGATGACAACTGACACAATAATTCATACCTTAAGCAGAATGGAGCCATAAAGTGCCATGATAAACAAAGTACATCACAACCAGTTTACACCCCATGAACCAAACAAAGTTTTGTGACTGGCCTTTCAATTATATTGGACTTTGTCTGCAATTTCACAGAGCGCACTAGTCCTCGTTTGTCAAGAAAAAATTCTAGAACTTTTCCAAGAGGCCATGATCCACGTGGAGTTGAAGAGTCCATGATCACTACGATATCTCCTGGAGTTAAACTCCTTTTTCTTTCGTTCCACTTTTGTCTTTCTTGAAGCAACGGTAAGTACTCTTGCGTCCATCTCTTCCAGAACAGGTCTGCAATGTACTGTACTTGTCTCCAACGCCTCTTGATGTACAGATCATGTTTTTCAAACAAGCCTGGTGACAAAGCTGGTTTTCCTTTCAAGAGAAGAATGTGGTTTGGAGTGAGAGGTTCCAGATCGTTTATATCATCCGAGAGCTTAGTAATAGGACGGTCATTCAGAATGGCCTCTACTTCACAGAACACTGTATGAAGTCCATCGTCATCCAGCCTTTGTTGATGTAGAACAGAAGTGAGAACTCTCCTCACCAGGCGAATCATGCTTTCCCACACCCCTCCATGGTGTGAAGCTGCTGGTGGGTTAAAATTCCAATGGATTCCAACTTGAGCCATGGATCTTTGAATCCTGTCCTGATTCAACCCTTTGAGAGCCTCTTTCAGTTCTCTATTTGCTCCGATGAAGTTGGTTCCATTATCTGAAGTCAGATGTTCCACTTGTCCTCTTCTGCTGATGAAACGACGTAGGGCATTGATGCACGCGTCTGTATCCAATGAGACTGCTACTTCCAGATGTACTGCCCTGCTTGCCATACAGGTGAATATGACCCCATAACGTTTGCATGTTGACCTTCCTCTTCTCACTTCTACCGGTCCAAAGTAATCTACCCCTGCATTTGTAAATGGTGGTAGATCAGGAAGGAGTCTCATTCTTGGCAGGTCTGCCATTTTTTGTTCCACAGCTCTTCCATTATAGCGTCTACAAAAGCTGCAATCGCTAATGATAGTCCTGATGGCGGTGTTGGCATTTGTAATCCAAAATTTTCTTCTCACTTTGGATAGTGTGTGAGCTCGTCCACTATGACCCAAGTTCTGATGAGTGTGCTTGAGAATGAGCTTGGAAATATGCTGGTCTTTAGAAAGAATCAGAGGGTGCTTTGCTTCCTCTGGCATTGCTCCTCTGCTCAGTCTTCCTCCAACTCTCAAAAGCCCGTCTTCCAGAACTGGGTCCAATCGATATATAGAACTTTGGCGGCTCACTGTATCTTTTCCAGATGACAAAGAAGTAATCTCTGGTCCGAATTTCTGTTTCTGACAGTAACGGATTATGGCGTCTTCTGCAGCCGACAATTCATCCAGTGTCAGAGTTCTGCACTTTGATGTTGATGAAGCAACTTCTTTCCCATCAGTTCCTCTTGAGTTTTCCTGACTGCCTTTATCCACGGTAGCCTTCAGCTGCTTCTTTAATTGGCACTGATCCATCAAAACTGCCTTCAGTCTTAGAACCCAGGCAACTACTGTTTTTAGTCTTCTCCAATCCGAAAAGTATGTAATGAGCTGGTCAGTTGGACTAGAGATGTCAGAAGTCGTGATAAGGTTTACAATCACCTCTTGTCTCACTTCTTGATCATTAGGATCCATTGAGTCATCCAGCACAGTTTTAGGCCAATCCTCTTCCTGCCTCCAAAGAAATACTGGACCTTCCAGCCACCTGCTGCTTTTAAGGAAATTTGAGACTTTCATTCCTCTTGATGCATCATCTGCTGGATTATCCTTAGAGCTAATGTGCTTCCATTGAGAGGGTTCAGTTGTTTCTCTGATTGTGGAAATTCGGTTAGCCACAAACGTTCGAAACCGTTTGTCCTCATTGTTCAGGTATTTTATCACTGACGTGCTGTCAGTCCAAAAGACTGATTCCTCCACCAGAAAATCCAACTCTGATTTCAAAACTGAGTCCACTCTGGCAGCAAGAACGGCTGCCGTTAGCTCCAGTCTGGGAATTGTTACAGCCTTCAGTGGAGTCACTCTAGCTTTGCCGAGAAGAAAAGCAACCTGAACATCGTTTTTATGATTCAACATACGGATGTATGTCACAGTTCCATATCCCTTTTCGCTGGCATCAGCAAAATGATGTAGCTGAGCATGCTTTATTGTTCCAAATTCCATGGGCTTAAAACACCTTTTCACCCTGAATGCAGTAAGCTGATCCAAGTCTTCCAACCATGATTTCCATTGAGGCAGGATGTCCTTTGGTAGTTCATCATCCCATCCACAACCTCTGCGACAGAGCTCTTGTTGCATCATTTTAGCAAGTAAGGTGATGGGAGCCAGGAAACCCAATGGGTCGTATACCGAGCTTGTGACGGACAGCATGCCACGTCTGGTGAAAGACTGTTGCTTTACCTCCATCTTGAACCTAAATGAGTCAGTCTCCACGCACCATTGTAAACCCAGAACCCTTTCCACTGGTAGTTTATCTCTATCCAGATTTAACTCCTTTAGGTAGGTGGCTCTCTGATTGGCTGTGAGAGACTGCAATACAACACGACTGTTGCTGATCCATTTCTCCAGTGTGAACCCTCCTTTCTGACACAGAGCAGTGAGATCCTTTATCATTTTGATGGCTTCTCTTTCTGTAGCAGAACTCTTCAAATAGTCATCCACATAGAAATTTTGCTTGATTGATTGAACCACCTCTTCTGAACTTTCAGACTTGTTATCATCAGCCGTTTTCCTCAAGGCATAGCTCGCACAGCTAGGAGATGACACAGCTCCAAACAAATGTACGGTCATCCGATACTCCTTGAGGTCCTGCGTGATATTCCCATCCGGCCACCATAGAAAGCGTAGAAAATCTCGATCTTCTTCCGCAACTTTGACTTGATGGAACATGGCTTGTATGTCGCCAACAAATGCGACTGGTTCATTTCTAAAACGAAGCAGGACTCCCAGTAATGAGCTGGTGAGATTTGGGCCAGGCAACAGTTCATCATTTAGAGATACACCTTGAAATGTGGCTCCACAATCGAACACCACACGAAGGGATCCTTTTCTTGGATGGTGAACTCCATGGTGGGGAATATACCACACCTTTCCCCTTGTGGCACACAGTTGTTGCTCTGGTACTTGTTCTGCGTAGCTCCGACTGATTAACATTTTCATATACTCTGTGTACTCCTGGTGTAACCTTTTATTGTTTAGAAATCGCTTCTTTAGCCCTTGAATTCTTTGTTTTGCCACTGCAATGTTATTAGGCAGAAAAACTTCCTTGGTTTTAAAGGGCAATTTCAAACAATATCTTCCTTCATGAAGAATTGCTGAGTGCTCCATGATTTCCATAAACTTGAGATCTTCTCTGGACATTCCATTTTCTTTCAAGTTTCTTTCATTAAAATCTTGATTATATTGTTTGACCAACATTTCTTCAAGTTTGCATACAGAGATTTTGTTTACAAGAGCCATGGGTAACTTCCCCTTTGAAGCACCACTGTTACCAGTCAGTGGGCCATTAACCACCCATCCCAGCACCGTCTTAATAGCATACGGACCATTTCCGCAACTATTTATAACCTCCCATGGTTCTAATACCTTGGGGGCGTTGGTTCCAATCAACAAGCCGACGTCTGCCGATAGATGTGGGAATTCAACTTTGGACAAATAAGGCCATTTTGCCAGTTCTTCAGGTGTAACCATGCTGTCAACAGTTACTGGCATTTCCCTTTGGGTGAGAACTTCTGGAAGAACATGGAATTTGTCACTGTTCAACCCAGAAACTTGTAAACCAGTCAATGAATAGGCTGTGACCACTGTTTTCTGTCCCATTGTGCTTAAAAGAAAGTTTGTTTTTCTTCCTGTAACTCTCAACTGTTGCATTAGATGTTCTGAACAAAATGTTGCAGAACTTCCTGGATCCAGAAATGCATATGTTTTAACTGTGTGGTTTCCTTTAACACTTCTTATCTTCACAGGGAGAATGGATAATACGCAACGGTCCTGACCGGCCCCTGTATGTCCACATGTTTTGGGTGAAGTGGGTTGGTTAGAGGTCCCTTGTGGCTCTGGTGATGATTGTTGTTTAATGTGAAGCACAGTTGGGTGGGTTTGCCCACACATTTTACATGTCAAACGTTTGATACACTCACGGTTCATGTGTCCCACACAAAGACATCCAAAACAAATCCCTTTGCTTCTCAAGAGTTGAATCTTTTCTTTATGTTTCTTTCTGTTGAACTGTTTACATTCCTCCAAAGTATGACAGCGTTCACAGCAAAGACATTTAGGGTTCCTTTCCTTTTCTGGTTCTGATACTGTTTCACTAGCTCTCTCATGCGTCTCCATAGGTGTTACAGTGGTGGCCATCACACTTCCTTTTATTCTGCCTTTGTGCTGTGACTTAAAGCCAGAAAAAGCTTTTATTCCAGTAACACCAGATGGTTCTCTTATCTCACCAAACAATGGATCGGAGAGTATGCTGACACGTCGTTCAATAAACACAACCAAATCCACGAAAGAAGCTGGCTGATTGGTTGTTTCCACTATGTCGTGAGCTATGGTTCTCCATTGCTCCCTCATTTTGAATGGCAGTTTTGACATGATAGTTCTCATGTTTATTGGCATGTCCAGTTCCTGCATATACTGAAGCTCTTGCATCACATTACAGCATCCCCTTAAAAACAAAGCATAGGCTTGAAGTGCTTTCGCATCCTCAGATTTTATTACTTGCCAGTTAAGAGCCTTCTCCATGTAGGCACTTGCAATTTTATACTGGTTTCCAAAATGTTTTTGAAGAAGATCCTTTGCTATCTTGTAACCACGTTCTGGAGCCATGTGCTGACAGCTGCGAACCAATTCACATGGCTGACCTCTGGTGAACTGCTCCAAATAGTAGAGACAATCTGCCTTTGCAGCCTTTTCCTCCACTCCTTGCTCAAAAGCCTTTATGAATGTCTTGTATTGAAGAGGATCCCCATCAAATGTCGGAATGTCTCGTGACGGAAGAGTCATCAGATGTTGCTGCTGCACCAGAGCTTCTGTTATTGCATTTTGTCTGTGCATAATGGTCAGTATTTCTCCAGGTTGATTAAGATTGATTTGTTGATGATTTGAAGATTGAGCTGTTTCTTGATGTTGAAAATGAAGAAATGTCCCAAATCCAATTTCCTGATGTGGTTCATTATAGCTGTATGGAGGCTGTGATGCTGGTGTAGTCTGTCGATTCATTTCTTTAGGTCGCACATCCTTTGATAATCCTTTGGTGGATATAGATGACCATTTTGTTGAATCCAGTTGACACGTATGTTTCTGTAGCTCAAATTGATGCTCCTTTGCCAAAGGATTTAATGTCTTGATGGATTCCTTTTGCTTCTCCTTCTCCACGTAAGAATTCATGCCATCAGTGGGACCTTGAAAATAACTTTCATGATCTGAAGCTTGTAAAACAGTCAATTTAGCAGTTGATGCAGCTATTTCAGCTTCCAAATCAAGCAGTTCCCTTTTTTTCCTTATCTGCAATTCTTGCTCCTCCAAAGCATGCTTGGCTGTTAAAGCTGCTGCACGAGCTTCAAGTGCGGCCTTCTCTGCAGCAGCCTTTCTGACAGCAGAGGATGTGGTGCTCGACCTGCCACTCTTTTGGCTCCTGTGGCTTGAATGTTTACTAATATTAGAAATACTATCTTCAGGATTAATTTCATCCACAGAATATCCTCCTTTGACATTTTCATCATATTGTGAAATCCATAATTTTGCATTAGCAATACACTCATTAACAGACAACAATTTTGCTTTAAACCATATATCATGTTTTTCTTTCTCATCACAAGGCAGTAGAACCAACAAAGCATTATGCACATTTTTCACATCATCTTTCATTTCAATCAGCTGCTCAAGAGCACGTTTAACCTGTGTTTTATCATGATTCAATATTAACCCCTCTATAGATCTCCTAATATTAGCCGCTTTGTTTAATTTGGCATTTCTACTTGATTGTAATCTGTCCAGCTCATTAGCGAGAGCCTTTGCTGAAAGTTTTACCACGCGTTTTTGAGTTTGTGTTTCATCACAGTCAGCGCTGTCCAGTTTGTCAATTTGCGTATTGACGTTCACACCCGACGTCGTGTCAGTCGACTCCATAATTGCAGCTGGTCGTTTCAACAGCCCCCAACACACAGGCGAATAAACGAAACGCTAATTATTTCCTAATTTTAGTAACCAATGCATTGGATTTATGCTCTACTGTGTGCACACATTGCAAATGTCATTGAGTGTAGCGCTACAGTCAGTCACCGGTACCTTCATGCGTTGAATGCCGTTCTGTCGTCCGTGGAATAATGTTCCATAAATCCAGTGATCCAGCGGTCAAATAATCCAATTATCGCCCAGGAGTCCAGCGTTCTGATCCTCCGCCCTGTTCATCTTCGGCATCGCAGTTCCCAACAAACTTCCACCTCCGGCCCGACGCTCTCCCACCTCAATCAGCAGCCGACCTCTTTTGCGTCATTTTACTTCGCTCAGTGCCAAACGAGAAGAAGTAATCCACAGATACAGCCAGGGTTTTGACTATTGTTGAAGGAGCTAAGCCTACAACTCAGCTACTGAGAATGTTTTGACCCAGGGTGAGGTTGACGCGCATCTGTTTGCTCCAGTCATTAATGTCCACTCTCATTTGTTTGGCGACACATTGACATTTATTTTCTGTCATTTTGCATACATACTTATGTGACATTGACCAGCCTGCGTTCTTACGCTCGTGCGGTACTGCGGTCAAAACCCTTTGCCCTTCCGGGCCAAAACACCTGACAAACACTGTGACGTCTTCCTTTACATACAGAATCCCCCTACTGGCAGTAAGGTGAATTACAATCATATTTATGGCTCCTACACATGCAATTGTGTTTTTAAAAGTGAACTTTTGTCTACTGTTGAACCTTTCGCTGCGCGAAGACTTCTCCTTTCTTTTCTCTCGTCTTTCCGACCGTGGTCAGAAGCGCAGGGGAGATTTCCTTCAGGGCCGAAGGGAATTCTCCTTCGGGGTTCACTTCCCGTTCGAAACCCTCATCCTCCAGAGCGGATTAAGAATGACTCCAAAACAGTTATTCTGGGAATGACACCTTCTCTTTATTTAACTAAGTGCTCCGTCCTCCGAACACACAATATATACCACGCACACACCTCCGCTCCTTGCTCATCCCCCCCCCCCCCCCCATCTGCACCTGCACTCGCCCCTCCCCTTGTCTCTCGTGGATCGCACCCCGCTCAGCACACACACGCTGCAACACTACCCTTGTATTGATCAAGTGGTATAGGTTTATACGGGATTAAGAAAGTAAGCAGTGCTAGAAAATTGTGTTTCCAAAAAGTAATTGTTACATTAATCTAATTCAATGTCCCTAATTTTATTTTCACGTAGATGCAATCCTGCAGGAATTAAAAGAACATGGCAGCAGCTAAAAGTGAAAAAAAAAATCGAGTCTTCTCAAAATCCTCGTACGAGGTAAATATAATTCTCTATGAATTAATGCAGCCTCCTCGTCTATTGGGTCCTCCAAAAAAGAACAAGCCATTCTTGTCACTTAAACCGTCTCTGTGTGACGGAAATGTGGGCAATGAAGGTTAAAGCGAAAAATACCGCTTCGTCTTTAAAAAGGGGAGGGGACCGGCAGAAACTTTGAGTTTGGAGAATAAAATCTGCTCCCGACCAGGTTAGGTTCACAGCATAAGTAACCATGGACACTGACTCCGAGTATAAGTTACCTCTCTTTCAGAAACGGGTTTGACTTACTCTGCTTTCTCTGGTTTAACAAACCTCCCATTCTGAAACGGAAAACCTAGGGTTTCCCTGATTTCAGGGTTAATGCTCTCAGAGTTTACACTTAACCTCCTTTCTGAAACAGGCCCCAGTTGTTGCAATTATCCTGAGACACGTTTGCAACGTTGTATTCGCCCTATTAGCCGTCGATTAGTTGCACTTTATACATTTTCCGCATGAAGAACAGAAAGCGACCGCTGGACTCCGTGTTGAGCTCCAACGACCGCTTCAAAACCCCAGAGAAGAAGAGGCTGTCGCCGGTCCTGCTGCCGGGGTCTGACCTGCTGCAGTGGGGAGTGGAGGAAACCTGTCAGTATCTGCGAAAGGAGGGTCTCGGGGAATGGGAGAATGCATTCAGAGGTGTGTTGTGTACCTGCAGCTTCAATATGTGTACTCCCATGTTATTGTTGTGACTTTTCTTGTATTTGTTTGTTTTGCTGTGAAGCACAAAGAATCACAGGCGTTGAACTGCGCTATCTCAATGATGCAGACCTGAAAACAATAGGCATAGAGTACCGCATTTTCCGGAGTATAAGTCGCCTTTTTTTCATAATTTGGCAAGGGGTGCGACTTATATTAAAAATTAATGGAAATAAATACATCGTTAACCCTCCTGTTATGTTCATTTGTGAGGAACAGAGATGATGTTCTTGGGTCAATTTAATGTATGAGGTATGTTAAGTGTTAAGAGTATGCTAAGTGACTCAGAGAATCAGCAAACTTTTTTTACAGTAAAATCTTGAAGGCTTACAACATAATATTCTATTTTCCAATGATTTCATAGATTCAGAAATGCAATAAAAATGACAACTGTTTCTACAAATACAGGATGAAAACAGAGTATTAGTTGGCCATTGATGCTTCATAAAAATAATAAATAAATAAATAAGTTTGAGAAGGAATTACTGTGAAATCATGAGATAAACAGTCTGCTATGATTGTGTCATGAGGTTGTGCAAGTTATTCGTTCTTGGTCTCAGATTTTGTCAAACAAATATCCCATCAAAATGCGACTTATAGTCCAGTGCAACTTATCTGTGTTTTTTTTTACTTTATAATGCAATTTTGGGCTGGTGCGACTTATACTCCGCAGCGACTTATAGTCCGGAAAATACGGTAAGTGTAAAGAGAGAGAAATGATTATCTTTGAGACCTCTTTACCTTCCATCATTTGTCGCAGTGTTTCTCTGGTTCATACCTGTGTGATCAAACCTTTCAGGTGTCTTGGTGTCCGCCTGCACATCCTGCACAGTCTCAGGGAACTCTGGCAAATAGACACAGAGGCAAACAAGGTAAGGGCTTATGGCAGACCTTAAGGGCTTTGAGGTCAAATTAGTTCACTTTCACCTTTTGGTGACCTCTGAGGAAAACAAGTCTTTGCCATGATGTTCAACCCCAATCGAGAAATTTTATTATGCTTGTGAGTTATGATCTCTGAAGCTATGCACACACCTGGCATTTGATGCAGGTTGAAAACACACTACATGCATGTTCTTCAGCGTGCATTTAGCCCATGGTGTTCACTCTGGAAAAACAGGGAGGGGCTTGTTTTCCTACTGTTTACTAGCGCATGTTCACCATCTGGGGGGTATTCCAGGGGGGTATTCCAGGAAGCATGTTTAATCTAGCCTGACTTTGAGCCTGAACTCTGGCTGAAATCCGCCTGAACTTGCTTACTCTGGGTATGTCGGTTCCAAAAGACCGAATATGAGTTGGCATAATTACGCTCGACTTCGTAACCCTGGGTCAACGCACGTGCACAGCAGGTACAAAAAGACATTCTGAATGGATCGCCGATTTCTGGAGTCACAGTCGAAACGCGTGGAGAAAGAAAAAAAAAAGAAACCGTGACACATGAGACGGAAGTGAGACGGAGATTCTGCTTGGAGAAAAATAACAGACAAAGTAAACGCACAAGTTTCTGATCTTGTTTCCATTTCCCTTGTACACTTAAATGAATTACTTCTATTGGTAACAAATAATTTAGTTAAATTTATTCAAACTCAATAATTGTTTATACAACTCAAATTTACGTATTTATCTAACTAAATGTCACATTACTCCATTAATCCTTTTTCCATTTTAATTACTTATATTTCTTGAGCTCTCATATGTCTAAGTTTGAGCCGGCAGATATGCTCATTTTTACAACAATTAAAAGGACGGAAAACAATTCACGGAGTGCAAGAATTCAATAAAGAATTTTCCATCATTGTCATTACAGTAGGTAAATGTAGGGGTGCTATAAAAACTCATCCTGTCCTTCACTCTCACTTGTGGTGCAGAGACGTAAGCATAGTACGACAAAATAACTCGGCAAAACACAGTAAAACAGCTAAACAACTAAACACATTTTGTCAAAAACCTACACTTAAACCCAAATCCGTCCAGACAGGCAAAGGGAATGATATCCCAGAATCCCTTGCAGTGCCGATCTATCAGCAGCACCAAAGTTACACCTACTTAATTGAATTAATTTGAATGAAAGGAAAATAATTGTCTGAAAACTACATGTTATTTTTAAGGTGACCATAACAAAAAATGATTTATCTTAACTGAAGCAAATACTTAAGTTAGATCAAAGTAAAAAAGTTTCTCTTTCCAACATCCATATGTGGTTTTATCACCCACTCACGGTGGAAAAAGTATTATCTGAGCTTCTTCATCCACTAAATCATCTTTAAATGGACACGCCATGCTGCTTCACCTCTCTGAAAACAAACTAACCTTCAACTAAACCTGCTCCAGATCAGGTTATGTTCAGAGCATGAGTTGCCGTGGCAAGTTGACATACTCTGAAACATACCTCCATTTCTGGAACCAAAAGCTGAGGTTATCGACTTCTTTAGTCTCAAACTTATCGTGGGAGCTAGCATAACCTGCTTTCTGGAATACCCTCCTGCTGCTGGGAAGAGCTTGGTGGGAAATGTCACAGTGGCCTAAATCAAGCGATTTGGGCACAAACGGGAAAAGGTTTGGTTCATTTCTAGCATCCTGACAATGGCAGATATGGATTACCATCATGTCAAGAGAGTGACCTTGGTTAATATTTATTTGACAAACAAACGCAGATTTCGTCAGGCTCGTTGGTGTGTCTGGGTTCATCCGATAAACCATATCCATAAGTCAAACGGAAAGCGCCTGGAGCCACTGATGAGTCATTGATAAAACACTAGCACCACCCTAACAACAGTTTAACTTTGCATCACATGAATGTTCATGTTTAATATTCCTAGAATCTTTGTAAGAGACAAACTCACAAATTTACTCTCCTTTTTATTGGCTCTTGTAAAAGAGGAGAGGCTTGATGTTTTGTTCATGAATATCATTTTATAACTGCTCAGTTGATCTTTGATAAAAATATTAAGAATGTGTTTCTGTGCAGCTGCAGTATAAGAGACGAACCTTCATATCCTATCTTATTCAAACAGAGGGAAGCTGTAAATTTGAGTCTGTGCCTTCATTTTCATCCCCAAGTC
>JAUDJI010001155.1:0-11420 GCA_037389245.1 Oryzias sinensis | reverse complement strand
AGTATACCATGTGGCCTCAGAGCTGCCACTGTCTGAAGGACCTGGAATAAATTATTTTAGTTTTAAGCATTCATCAGAAGACAGATCTGTTGTGATCATCTTCAGTAAATGTTTTCACCTCCAGCAGTGTTGCTGCCATAAGACCAGGGAAAACTACTGTAACTGTCCAGACCAGCAGCTTGCTCAGAGGTTCCCTCATAGACTGGCTTTGATGGAGCTTGTCCAGAATATGAGCGTGGAAGCCACATGGGAGCAGGAACACCACTGCCTGAGGAGAAAGGGTCAGATTTTGTTGCAGTTGATCAAGTCAGTCCTTGTGCTTTGATTAAGAGTCACTTTACCACCTTGTTGAGGAAAGCAGCTGATGCTTCCAATGAGCAGACAGGAAATCCACAACACCCTGCAAACATAGATAAAGTTTTTTTGCTTCACATCCATTAGAGTTTAAAAATAAATGTATAGCCCAAACTTGCAACACCACTACCTCATCTTTATACAGTAATCTTCCCAGAAAGCTGTGACAGTAAAGCCCAACCTGTGTGGCTGTTTTATTTGGTCAGTGGAGCAGCCAAGCTAATTGCTGAGTGGAAAAATCTGTGTCTGTTTTACATCTTTTCCAGAGGCTCATGATTAGCTCTGATGGCAGATTTCATACTCTAAACTTCTTGGGACCAGAGGCCTGTTGCACAAAAGTAGGATAAGGGATTAAGTCAGGATATCTTGGTGATCCTGGCTCAATTGACCCCCAATCCGGTTGCACTAAAGCTGGATAGGGGGCAGGAGGATATGTTATGGTATAAATTACCATGGAGATTTATTCTGTGGAGCTACCCTGCTCCAGACCAGGCTAAATTCCAGGATCTATTTAATCTCATACCTAATGTCAGTCAGCAGTCCCCACAAATGGAAACCAATAGTTATTTCACTGCTCACTATACATTGTTATCATATAACTAGACCCACTGTCATTATTTAAACCTTTGTGATCATTAATTTTCATTTTGGATAAATAATGAGTTTTAGATGATGTTGCTATCATTAGATAATTTACAGTTTCCCATAGACTATAAGGCTATATGTAAAATGATAGAATATTAGGGCCACAGAGGGGAAAAAAAGACAAGTCATAATACCTAATATGGTATGGTTTTAGATCTCATCACTCAACAGAGATGGCACTTGTCAGGGTCTTAAACGATCTCAGGTCCAATGCTGACATGAAGAAAGTATCTGTACTAGTTTTACTGGACCTGAGTGCAGCCTTTGAGACAGTAGACCACTCAATCCTTTTAAACAGACTTCATGACATGGTTGGAATTACCGGGACAGCTTTTAGTTGGTTTAAATCCTACCTCACAAACAGAGATTTTATTGTTAACTTAAATGATTTTTCATCTAGAAGGCACTAACTGACTTGTGGGGTGCCTCAAGGCTCCATCCTGGGTCCCACACTTTTTAATCTTTACATGCTTCCACTTGGTGATGTCATCAGGAGACACGGCATTAACTTTCATACCTATGCCGACGACGCTCAACTGTATGTAGCTGTGTCTCCTGATGACACTGGACCCCTGGATAGCCTTTTAAACTGTATTTTAGATATTAAAATGTGGATGGGAGAGAACTTTTTGCAGCTCAATCAGGACAAGACTGAAGTCTTGGTTATCGGTTCTGAAGCTGAGAGAGATAGGGTCCAATTTTATCTGTCAACCCACTTTATGAAAATATGTGATACAGTAAGGAACCTCGGTGTGATTTTAGATGCAGATCTTAGCTTTGAAAAACACGTCAATCAAGTAACCAAGACTGCATTTTACCATCTCAGAAATATCGCCCGAGTGAGTCCCTTTCTCTCTAGAGCCAGTGCTGAAATCTTAATCCATGCTTTTATTTCATCAAGATTAGATTACTGTAATGCCCTCCTTTCTGGTGTAAAGAAAACCACTCTCAATCGCCTGCAGCTAGTCCAGAACTCTGCTGCACGCCTTTTAACGAGAACCAGGAAGAGGGACCACATTACACCGATCTTAAAATCTTTGCACTGGCTCCCTGTCAGCTTTAGAATTGATTTTAAGATTCTTTTAATAGTTTTTGAGACTGTCCATGGCCTTGGTCCTTCTTTTATATCAGATTTGATTTTAGATTATGAACCTCCCAGAGCCCTAAGATCCTCAGGCGCAGGCCTGCTGAGGGTCCCTAGAGTCAAGACAAAAAACCACGGCGAGGCCTCGTTTAAACACTACGGACCTCGTCTGTGGAACAGCCTGCCTGAGGATGTGAGGACCTCATCCTCTGTTGAGGTTTTTAAAAAGAAACTAAAGACTCATCTATTTAACTTAGCTTTTAATTAGATCTTATATGTGATATTTTTACTCTTATATTTTATATGCTATTTTATCAAATATTTATTTGTTTAATGTCTTTTAGTCTTTTTATATTCTAACTTATTCTAATTTATATTTTAGACTTTTTTAGGCACTAAATCATCTTATCTTATTTTAATTAATATTTGCATATTTTACCTGTTTTTATATTTTAACTTTCTTATTTTATTTCTTTTACATTTTAGACTGTTAATGAGTGTTTTCTCACGCTTTGACGGGTGTTAATGTTCGGGCTCGAAGAGATTCTGTCCATACTTGCCCTCTGGCATCTCTTGTTCCGACTTCCTGTGCTGCCGGGCCTGGTGCGCCCATGTTTGGTGCTCTGGGCCTGGGGGTTGGGGGTACTGGGGAAGAGTTGTGCTTGTGTTGCTTAGATGCTGACGCCCCGGCCAATAGGAGGACGGGGCGGACGGCGCCTTCTGGGTTCTCTTTTCTTAAGCTCTGTTATTTCTCTTTTACTTGTGCTTGTTTTTGTGTGTTTTACTATGCGGGGCTTATTTAATTATTTTACTTCATGTGTGGGGTTTGTTTTTATTGTATTCTTGTTTTTTTTCTTGTTTTTTTTTAATGGAAAGCACCTTGAGCTGTCTGTGTGACATGAAAGGTGCTTTATAAATAAAATTAATTTGAATTTGAATTTGAATATTGTAACCAGTTGTTTTAAAGCAGGAATGTTGTTAAAATGACAGATGTGGGGCATTTCGTGAAATTGTACTTCAGTATGGTTTCGTAAACTAAGACATGCTGATGTGCCAGAATATGAAGTATCACATTGTCATAACTATCAAACTGTAAAAAGAATATGTTGCTTTTCTGCAGAAAGAACCAGTCTCATAAATTTATGACTTTATCCCTTTTCCTCAGTGGGGCCCTAGTAGTCTGTCATATAAACAAATACACATTTCATATGAATATAAAAACACAATGTGTAACATTATGTTCCTTTATTGAATAAGGACCTCAAACAAAAACAAAGCAGGTAAACTACACTCAAAAAAACCTTCAATTTGAATCAACATAAAAAAATTATGGAAATGATTTCCACATGATTAGATAGTGTTACTTGAACAAAAATCAATCATATTGGTCCTACTTAATGTACTTAGGTTCAAAATAATAAATTTAAGTTGATTTAATTTAAATACTGCAGTTGGACCCAACTTTAAATTAATATTGTTGCTCACTCTCAAAAGATAAAAGTTGAGCCAACTTAATTGAATCACATCAATTGGTCACACCTCATTAAATTAAGTTTATTCAACTTAAATTCCTATGATTACCTAACACAATTTATATGGATATAACTTAATTTTTTGCTTTAATTTTATTTAAGCATCTGATCTTGATAATGTTTTCTAAAGTTACAACCAATGGTTTTTTTAATTTTCACATCAAAGACAGGAGCTCAAATAAAGCGAATTCTATCTTAAGTTTTGTATCATTAACAATTTACCGCACAAGGGGGTGGTCATCATCCTCTCCCACATTCTAACTCATGGTGCAGAAAAATAAAATAAACATAACAGTTTAAATCACTAGTTAAAGACTTCCGGAAATGGCCGGTAACTAGAAAGTCACGCTCGACTCTGCTCTAACAAACACTGAACTATCCATCAAACAGACGATTTGAATTGCTCCAAACAGCAAGATAGATCTGTGAAAATGCCCGCCACAGGCAAAGGAGGTAAAGACAAGCCAAAGCCATCCGCACAATATAAAATTGACGGACTTCGGGTCCCCAATGACGGAAAATCTAACCGCTAATGCTAGCACAACAGCTAACACCGCGTGCGAGTAGGAATCTGCTACAGTCACCAGGAGAATGGCGACCGCTGCCGGAGGAAATAAACCGGGCAGCTCTGCTCAACACCAGATAAGCAACAACCAACTTTTTGCCTTCAAAGAGGAAATACTTATGGAAATCCGGGGATTAAGGTCCGAATTTTCCGGAAGGTTTGACAGTGTTATGAAAGCCATTGAAGACACACAAAGGCAAGTGACTGAATGCACGGGGCGGATGGATGAGGCAGAGGTTTCGTCTCTCTTCTGTGGAGGATATACAAACAGGCATGAATGCTGAAGTTGTGAAGCTGGTGAAAAGCAACAAGTATTTGGAGGAGAAAATAATTGATTTGGAAACAAGATCACGGATGAATAATCTCCGGCTTGTTAATCTGCCTGAAGGTGTAGAAGGCTCCAACATATGTGGATTTTTGGAAAGCTGGCTGCCTGAAGCCCTGGATATTGCTCAACTGCGACAGCCTCTAACCATTGAAAGAGCACATCGGGTTGGGCCGAAAAGGAGTTCAGATGCACCCCCAAGAACGCTGATTATGAGGTTTCTTAACTTCAGTCATAAGGAATTGGTGTCCAAAGCAGCAAGATCCAAAAAGGAAATCCTGTATAAAAACCAGCGTGTGAGATTCTATAACGATGTTGCAACAGAAGTACATAAACAATGTAAGCAGTTCGACACCGCACGCCAACATCTGCGCCAGCTTGGACTGAGACATGGGATCCTATCCTTAGCCACACTGGTGGTCCCATACAAAGACGCTGTGCACAAATTCACCAATGCGGAGGAGGCCCAGAGCTTCATATCCAAGATCCAAGAAGACAAAGGGGTAAATTAAAGAACTACTAAATGGAAATTTTGCCTCACAAAGTAAATATAGGGTAACAGTTTAATACATAGGATAAGTTCATTTTTACTACTACCACTCTTAACTAAAGTGTAAAGGAGACAGCTGGTTGCAGTAATAATAAATACAGTTTGACCTTAAGTATTAAGAGTGTGAACTTGGGTTTGAAGTTTATTTTGCCAAGTACAGGGAAAGATATTACTACGCAGCAAAAGTTATTTTATGTTAAAACATTTGTCAACACTATCCTAAATACATTTAGAAAACTATAATATAGTATATATGTATGTATATATAATAATACTAACAATATACTTCACACAAAATTGTTAAAGGAGCAGTTGATTGCATTTCTAAAGGATAGAATTTGCTCATAAAACTAGCAGAGGAGGGCGGGGTTAGGGGTTTGTTTCTACAAATAAATAAGTTCGTAATGGACTGCGGCCGGAAGCAGAATGTATCGGGGGGGGGGCGCCCAGTTAGCTGGGAAAAAAGGGGTTTTGTTCTTTATGTTGTTCATCTCCTAGGAGATATTGTCCATGTGTTTGTTTTACCTCTCAGACCTGTTAATAAATGCAACAAAGTTTATCTAACAGCGCTTAAGTGACACACAACTTTGAAATTCAATGCACATCTTGGAACTGCAGAGGCTTGAACAAAACAAAAAAATGAAACAGGTTATGAATAGGATAAAAGATATTGGGTCCAAAATTGTTTTCCTCCAGGAGACTCACACTCTGGAAGAGGATAATGTCAAAATAAGCAGAAGATGGCAGGGGTCTTTATATGCAGCATCTCATATCTCAAGAGCACGTGGCGTTATCACACTAATTCATAAATCTGTTCCTTTTCAAGTTCTAAATGTTATTAAGGACACACTTGGCAGATATCTGATTCTTCAGGGTTCCATCCTAAAAGAGACTATCAATCTGGTGAATGTGTATGGGCCTAACACAGATGATGACAATTTTTTACAAACCTTTTTTTAACCATTTCTTCACTCCCAGGAAATAATTTCATAGGAGGAGATTGGAATTGTGTCTTGGATCCCTCTTTGGATAGATCATCTGGATGTGACCAAACTCACCAAAGAAGTAGGAATATTATCCAGAATTTTATGAAGGAATTAAAAATTGTAGACATCTGGCGCCACAGAAGACCCAAAGATATTGAGTATTCGTGTTATTCTAAAACTCACGACACATACTCTCGCATATATTACTTTCTAATCTCAGCAGGATTATTATCCAATATAAAACAATGTTTTTTCGATAGTATAACAATATCAGACCATGCCCCATGTAACATTTTATACTCTCATAATAACCTTAAAATGGATCACCCAGGTGGTGTCTGCACCTAAAATGGCTTAAAGATGATAATTCTGTTGAATTTGTAGGGAATAAAATCGATGAATATTTTACTATAAACACTACTCAAACTTCAGCCAGTGTAAGATGGGAGGCATTTAAAGCTTTTCTAAGAGGGCATATAATTTCCTTTACTTCATCAAAATCAAGAGAATTGCGCAGAAAAGAATACAATTGGAAGAAAAAATAAAAGCAACTTAGGAGAAAGTTTATAAAGAAAAAGATCAGCAAGCTGAAAAAGAATTAGAAAGTTTGAGAGCTGAGTACAATAAAGGATCAACAGACCGTGCAGCCTCAGATATCTTGAGGTTAAACCAAACTTTCTATGAACAAGGAGACAAACCTGGAAAGATCTTATCCTGGCAAATTATACAATTGGAGGCCCAAAAAAACATAACATCAATAATTAACAAAAGTGGCATGACCATAGTGGACCCAAAGGAAATAAATACAGAATTTAAAAACTTCTTCTGCAATCTTTATAACTCTTCTGATAAAGTAAACCATGAAGCTCAAAATGCATTTCTTGATAGACTACCTATTCCGGTAATCCCAGGGGATTTCAATCAGCAGCTAGAAGATAATATAACTGTAGAGGAAATTAAAAAGGCCATAGAAAAGACGTGCTCTGGAAAGAAGGCTGGACCAGACAGTTTCCAAAAGACTTTTATAAATCATTTCAACATAAAATTCTAAAGCCAATGTTAGACATGCTTCAAGAATCATTTAATAATGGAGCCCTTCCTAAATCTATGACCTGTGCTGTAATTATCCTACTACCTAAGCCAGGAAAGCCAAGTAATAAATGTGAAAACATGAGACCTATAAGTTTACTAAACTCTGATTTAAAAATAATCTGTAAAATTTTGGCTATGCGTCTGCAGAATACTCTCCCTCATGTTGTTCATAGGGATCAGAATGGTTTCATTTTAGGACGCCAGGGCTTGCACAATGTTCGCAGAGTGCTAAATATCATCCATGGGCTGGAAGACATTGCAATTTTAACAAATAAAAATATCTCTGCTCCTATTGAAATTAAACGTGGGTGTCGGCAGGGATGCCCTTTGTCACCTTTGCTGTTTACTCTCGCAATAGAACCACTCGCCATAGCAGTGCGTGCTCATCCAATCATCTCTGGTATTAAGATTAATCATGTGGAACATAGATTGTCACTGTATGCAGATGATATTATTCTATATCTCACAAACTTAGACTCATCTATACCTGCTCTACTGCAATTAATTGAAGAATATGGTCACATATCTGGCTGCACCATAAATAAAACTAAATCGTCCATTTTACTGCTGAACAAGAATCAAAGAGAAGGGCCACCAACAGTAATAACGCATTTCAACTGAGTCCAATCGTTTACATATTTAGGTATAAACATTTTTCCAAATATAGCACAAATAGTTCAAAATAATTATGATTCCATAACAAAAGAAATAAACGACAGTATTAATAGATGGATGCAACTTCCTACATCACTAATCGGTCGAATTAATGTCTACAAAATGAACATTTTACCAAAACTACTGTATGTTTTCCAAAATATCCCTCTGCCACCTCCTGACAGTTGGTTCAAAATTATAAAACAAATGATTCTGTGTTTTATATGGAAAAATAAAAAACCTAGGATACGGTTATCAGTCCTCCATCTGCCTTACAGTGAAGGAGGACTACAATGCCCTAATATAATGTGGTATTACTGGGCTGCACAGCTTAGGTCAATAAGATACTATTTTACAAAAAAATGTGCCCCACAATGGACAGAAATGGAAAACCAAACTTTAACCCCACCTTTGCCTCTTTTTATATTTTCCGACTTGGAAGCTAACTTGAACAAGAAAACTAATAATCCAATGGTTAAAAACATGATCAATGTTTGGTATAGTGTAAAAAAAGCTATAAAAGAACAAAATACGCTATCACAGCTTAGTCCTATTTGGGCAAACCAGCAATTTACAGCGGGCAAAGCAGATGCGGTGTTCAAACAATGGGCAATGAAGGGTTTGGAAAAAATACAAGATCTGTATCAAGATAGCTCCTCAGACATGATGTCATTTGAAATGCTACAATCAAAATATTACATTAATAGAAAACACTTTTACAAATACCTACAATTAAGAAACTTTATTAGAACAGAACAAAGAACCCTTTTAAAACCACAAAAATCTCAACTAGAAGAATTGGTTACCAAGGACAATAAGAGAGGAGCTATTTCAGAATTTTATAATTTAATACTTACAAACTCAAAAGAAAATGCAAAAATGAAACTTGATGCATGGAGAAAAGACCTAGGAACAGATATATCAGAAGAAGAATGGCAAATAGCCTGCACAAAGGCACAAAAGCAAACAATTAACTCAAGATTGAGGCTGTTACAGTACAAGTGGCTGATGCGAGTTTATATTACGCCTGTTAAATTAAATAAATTCAATGCCAACATACCAGACTCCTGTTCAAAATGCAATGAGGAAAAAGGTACACCTTTTCACTGTATATGGGACTGTAGAATAATAAAGCAGTTTTGGTCTGTAATCAGAGAAACCATTAAACAAATTATCTCAAAATAAATATCATTGGAACCAGCCTTTTATATTTTGGGAATCTATCCCAAAAACAATAGATATACCAGATCAGAAAAATCACTTATAGACATGTGTTTACTGCAGGCTAAAAGAGCAATAGCAATTAACTGGAAAAACTGCTCAGGACCAACACTAAAACAATGGACTAAACTGATGTTAACTGTACTGCCGATGGAACGCATAACATTTTTCATAAAAGGAAAAAAGAACTCGTTTGAAGCAGTTTGGAGACCATTTATTACATTTGTTGAGGGGGACTGATCTGTCAGGCATTGATGTTTGAAACTTCAGCATGTACCCTGTACTGTGAACTATAAGCTGTATTACTGTTTTATTACTGTTTTACCCTCTTTTTTTCTGGGAAAGTCTCTGCAGGAAACATATCAAGGTTTCGTGTTTAAGTATTCAAACTCATATTGAATATGTTATAAGTCAAACAGCCTACGGTGTCTGAGAGGAAAATGTTTATTTGTTTTGTCTTTATATATATTTGTATTTTTGTCTTTAATTTTTTGCTAGTTTGTGTTTGTGTGTGTTGGAATGTGAAAAACAACAAAAGAAAAAACAATAAACATATTTTTGGGAAAAAAATCATTAGTTAAAACAGAGTAAAACAGCTAGACAATAAAACACGTGGACAAAAACTCACACATAGACCCCAATCTGCCCAGATAGACAAAGAAAATGGAATCCCACAATTCTTTGCGATTACTAATGTATCCAGTTTAATGGTATCATGTTGGATCAACATGATTGAAATTAGTAACTTTTAAATGGATTGTTTTTATGTACGATCAACATGGTTCATTCACCTAAGATTTACAAACATAAAATTTTCTGGTTGAAATGACAAGTTACATTTTCATAAAATAAATTGGCTGTTAATTTAATTAAAAAAAATTTTGAGTGTGCTTTTTCAATGTGGTGGTGTTGACTTTTTTCTTAATTATTATATCTTTTACCTCCTCGTATGCCTCCATGAGGATTTGTGCTTCCGATGGGGAAAAGTACGCTGCTCTAGTTGCCATGGTAACCCAGTTAATCTGTGATCTTTGGCGGGGTCTATTTGAGTGAGCCGTGTGCGCGCACCTATCCAGGATTGGTTTCACCTGGCTTAATGAATCCGTGTCTGCCCATCCTGGCTTGGTCTTTGTGCAACCAATTAAGCCTGGACGCACATGTTTTGGCTTCATTGAGCTCAGCTCAGTCATTTATCCCGGATGTCTTAATTCTACTTTTGTGCAACAGGCCTCAGGCATTTTTTTTTAACTTAATTCAAAAAAATTTCCGCTCAAAAAGATCTATCTATTAAAACTATATGTCTAAAAAAACGTTTCTTTCCATTTATAGATGTTAAAGATACATTTATCACGATTATTGCACTATTTTGGCATGATGTTGAAAATATAGTTCTAAAAGAAAAAAAGAACATTTAGTTCTACAGAATGTTGACTGAAAGGTTGAATGTATTCAATGAAGCCGGAGAAAATTAAATGAAAGTCTGAAAAACGCTGAGGGCTGCACAATAGTGTGTTGGTCAGTTTTGTTGTCCCACATCGAGAAAGCTCTGGTACAAATCCCGTTTAGGTCCTTTCTTTGTGAAGTTTGTATGTTCTCTTTGAGCATACATGTGTTTTTTCCTGGCACTCCAAGTTCCTCTCACTCTCAAAGAGCAAGCATCTGTAGATTGATTGGTGACTCTTTACTGCTCCTTATGCTACATACCAACAGAGCATATGTTGCGTGTTCAAGAAAGTGGTATTCGTGGTTTCCTGAACATGCTTTTACAGAGGAGAGGCGTCTACTCTACAACCCAGAAAATGGCGCCCCCCGAGGCGAACATGTTTGCTCGCGGTGCTCTAGAATGCTGGCTTTTTGTTATTTTTTGCATATTTTGTGTGTTCACTGCACTGAAGAGATGCCATGCAGGACTGGCATACAACAGGCAGACACTGCTTAACATTGCAGACCTCCACCATCTTGGATTTAACGGATTTATAACCCTGGACCTGCAATTCATTGTGCGCCCTAATGACCACCGCCGCCACGACCATCAGGATTCCCCCGGCACCCCGGCCTCCTGCGAGCCAGCTGACCCGGGGAGAGTGCTTCAGAGACGGCGCCGCAAAAGAGGCAAGAGGGGAGGGCTCAACGCTTGGCTAAAAGCCCGTGCAACTTGACCACTGCCACCCAGCCTCCTGCGAGCCAACGTGCGGTCTCTGGACAACAAACTGGACAAAGTAAGAGCCAGGACGACAACGCAGCGGGAAATAAGAGAGTGCTGTGCTCTGAGTTTCAGCAAAACTTGGCTTTCAGAAAACTTCCCAGATTCCGCTTTTCAGCTACAGATGCACTCCATTCATCCGGGAGATCGGACAGCAGCTTACTGTAAGGCGAAGGGGGTCGAGGTGTGTGTGTTATAAACAACACGTG
>JAUDJI010001154.1:0-11427 GCA_037389245.1 Oryzias sinensis | reverse complement strand
TGCTGCTGCTGTTCTGCTGCTGCTGCTGCTGCTGCTGCTGTTCTGCTCTGCTGTTCTGCTGCTGCTGCTGCTCTGCTGTTCTGCTGCTGTTGCTGCTGTTTCTTCTGCTGCTGCTGCTGCTGCTGTTTCTTCTGCTGCTGCTGCTGCTGCTGTTCTGCTGCTGCTGTTCTGCTGCTGCTGCTGCTGCTGCTGCTGCTATAACATACTAATGGAGCAAATAACTGCAGAATGGCTGTTACTTACTTGATTAATAATCCTTTGTGGAAGCTTAAACGTTTTCACAATGTTTTTTACCAGCTAACTGATGATTTAGGGGTTAAATTTTGAGCCTGCATGAATGACGTTTATTTTTTTATTTATTTACAAATGTTGGGTTATATTATTAGTCAATAGAATTTGCATAATTCTGTTGGTAGTTTTAAAGATGAATATTTACCATCTACTACAACTCTATGGTGACAAAACATAATTGAACAGGTCCTAACTAAACATGTGCCAATCAAAGGATTGAAAACAGCAAACAGCTAATTTTTCTTCTCTGAAGTAGAGATCGATATAGAACATGAATGTTTAAATTTCCAATTCATACATTTTTTTATAAGGCCTGTATTGCAGATGAGGAGCTGATAGAGCAATGCAAGGCACTAGACGACATCCTGCATTTTGAAGGGAACTGTCATTCTGACAGTAGAGAGCTTGTTCAACGCCTCTAAGTCTCCTGGAGTTTATCACTTTCATGTCTGATGAGGATCTGTCAGAAATCTATCCCAACTTTTGGACTGCTCTCAGGATTGCTCTCACCTTCCAGTCACTGTGGCTCAAGCAGAGAAGAGCTTTTCCAAACTCCAGTTGATCAAGTCATACCTGAGGTCACCAATGTCTCAGGAGCGACTCACTAACCTGCTGTTGTTAGCAGATTTCATTTGATGACGTTATTGAGTTGGCATCAAGGAAGGCTAGAAAGGTTAGGTTTTAGTGTTTTCTGTTCTTAGTGCTGCAGTTATATTCATTTTAGCGTGCTAGTGTGATAAAAGATTTGTGCTTTATAATATTTATTTTATATTAGTTAATATCTTGTGTTTAATTACATATGTTTCTTAATTTCAATGACAATAAAACATGTCAGTTGACATGGACAAAGTGACTCAAAGGGGGGGGGGGCTCCTGGGGAGTAATTCAGGGTAGAACCGCCCCTGGGCGCCATCCTTGTAGAGGGTTAACTCAAGTATTGGGAGGTTGAGGGGAGCTCAGCTGTGTTATATCTATTCTTGTTTGTTTTTCTGTGCAGCACCTTAAGCTATTTTCTTTACATGAGAGGTCCTTTAGAAAAAAAAATGAATTTGAATCTTCATGTTTGCAGCATGAAATGTGGCAAAAGGTTGAAAACTACAGGGGGGGCGAATACTTTCACAAGGCACTGAACCTAAAGAAAGCATTTAGGGCAAATGTGACAGAAAGACATGGAAAGAAGAACTTCCAGAAATATAAATGGCATGTCATTCGACACCACAGAGCGTCAGGAGAAACACCAGCTGTGTTCATGTTCTGAATGAAAATATGTAGAACCTCAGTAAATCTGGACGCTATGTAGTTTGTCCAAGTGGGGTTAGTGCACGTGCACGATTGAGCATCAGTAAGAACACAACTGATTAATCTGTGGGGACGGATCAGTCCGTGTGCATGGGTTATCAGATTTTTCTAACCGCTGGCACCTGGGGGGGGGCTCTGAGTATTTCAGCCCCTCAGAACTGAAACTCTTACTCTTTAGGACCCAGCAGCGTATTGACTGCTGCAGCTGCAGTCACGTGATTTCTTGTAACTCAGAGAGGAGTATGGAGTAATATTTCTGCCTCTATGTTGCACACAAAAATTTCTGGTGAAAATATTATATATTTGCTTTTCAATTATTTTTCTTATTATGCTTTCAATTTTATTAATATTATTATTATTTTGCTTTGATTTTTTTTAAATTAAAAAACTCTTTTTTGCTTCAAAAAATATTTTTGCATTAAAAAACACAATTTTTCGCATGCATTGTGTCAAATCTCGCTTTTTTCCTATCTTTGATTTTGCTAAGTTTGCTAAGTAAGCTGCCATCAAACAGCTGCTGATTGGTCCAGATTCTAACCAATCAGGTGTCTCTGTCTCATATTGACTTGGAGGCAGACATGGACTTTGTATCGGTTCTGTTTGAATGGGATTCTGCCGTTTTTAACCATTTTGGCCCGTTTCTTTTTAGAGTAAAACCCAGAAGGAGCAGCAAAGCAGCTAAATTAAACTGTTTTGTATTTATTCATGTCTGTGTAGAGACCAACATGTTTAAAACGTCTGCAGCAGAACAAAACGTCTGAGCTCCGACTCCGTCCAGCAGGAAGTAACACTTTATAATTTGTATCTGAACTATTGTTTTATTTTCATCAATAAATGGTGAAATATGAAAAGAAAATAGCATTTTTTAACTATGAAAATGAACATAAAAGTTACAAATTCTTCTTCTGCTAAATACAATGAGGTTCCTGTAGTGAGCCATCATTGTTTAGCTTATTATTGCTGTTCATCTGGTCACAAACACGTGTGCAGCATAAAATAATATGTGCTCTAAATCTTTTATTGTTTTGTTTTAACAAACAGATCTTGAAGAAAATCACACTTTTTTGTAATATTTTGCTCCAGAAGATTCACAGATCTCACACAGACCTGTAGGTTTAATGTCAGTTGATAAACTTTACAGTTTCAGGAGATCCTCGGCCATAAATTCACAAATATGACCAAATAAAATAACTGAAAAAAAAGAAAGAAAATATGAATTATTATTGAAATGATTAAAAAAAATGAAAACGTTTTCATCCAAAATTGAGGGTAAAAAGATCTGGTTTGGTTTCTGAGCCTCAGTATTCAGCAAAATCAAAGATGGGAAAAAAAGCAAGATTTGAAACAACGCATGCGATAAAGTGTTTGCAAATGCAAAAAAAGTTTTTTATGGAAAAAAACAAGCACACTAAAAAAATATTTGAATAGCAAAGATTTAATATTTTCATTTGCAACTTAGAAAGTTTTGTGTGCAACGTAGTGGCATGAATATCACTCCATAGGGGAGAGTCAGACCCAGTGAGTTCTATCACTAGAGGAGACATCACATGGTTCCTCATGGGAGGAGAGCACCGCCATCTTGGTGAGGTAAACTCACTGCTGCAGTGCATGCATGTCAACACATTCTTTGCTAAATGCCACTTCATTGTTTGGGTTTCAACTGCCAAAATCAGATGAATTAGTCCACGAAGGAGAAAAGCAGAACATTTCACTGGTAGGTATTATAATTCTTTCCTTTTAATGCTGCAGGGGCTTCATTACTAGTACACATGTTTTTTTTTATAGAACACATGTTGACATGCATGATGCTGCAGGGCTGTTACCAACATCCTGCATGATGTACGGATAATTTGCTGTTGACATACACTAACCAAAAATATAAACTCAACACTTTTGTTATTGCTCCCATTTTTTATGGTATGAATTCAAAGATGTGAAACATTTTCCACATCCACAAAATAACCAGTTCTCTGAAATATTGTTCACAAATCTGTCTAACTCTGTGATAGCGAGCACTTCTCCTTTGCCAAGACAATCCATCCCACCTCACAGGTGTGCCATATCAAGATGCTGATTAGACAGCATGATTATTGCACAGGTGTGCCTTAGACTGGCCACAAGAAAAGGCCACTCTGAAACCTTTAGTTGTATCACACAGCACAATGCCACAGATGTGCGTTCAGTTGGCATGCTGACAGCAGGAATGTCCACCAGAGCTGTTGCTAGGGAATTGAATGTCCATTTCTCCACCATAAGCCGTCTGTAAAGGCGTTTCTGAGAATTTGGCAGCACATCCAACCGGCCTCACAACCTCAGACCACGTGTAACCACACCAGCCCAAGACCTCCACATCCAGCATGTCCACCTCCAAGATCATCTGAGACCAGCCACTCGGACAGCTGCTGAAACAATCGGTTTGCATAACCACAGAATTTCTGAACAAACTGTCAGAAACCGTCTCAGGGAAGCTCATCTGCATGCTACACCAAACCATCTGTTACACAAATTGATCACTCACATGAATCAGTAGAATAAATCTTATTTTTTAAGGATAGATCTGTTGTTAACTTTTGAACTTATCATTGACTTATTAATGATTTATTGTTATCATTTATTGTTATAATTTATTATTATTATTGACTTCCTATTGGCTTATTGTTGGGCTTTTCTAAATAATTTAAATTACATGAGGTCTAAAAGTTCTACATGTTTAAAAAATATTTTTAAAAATTCTTTGTAGTATTTTTATTATTTGTTAGAAGTCCTGCAACAATGCATTTTTCATTGAAGTTTGAGCTTTTAAGGATCCCTGCTTCTCTTATTTAATAACAACAAATGATGTATCTATATATATATATTATATACATAAAATATAGTATATTTTGTTGAGGTGAACAGGGGTTCCGTGTGGTTTTCTATGATCTTTTCATTATGCATTACAGGGGTTCTATTATATTGTCTATGTTTTTGGTATTATGCATTTAATGGATTTTATACATGCATGTATATTGTACTGCAGAAAATATGCTTGATTCCTGCCCTCAGTAACAGATAATATGTGCCGAGGTCACCAGTAGGCCTGTTGGTGACTTTTGGTCTCTGTTTTCTTTCTGTACTGGAGTGTTTATGGAGCCACGACACCTGCAATGCAGACTAGACAAAAACACACCATTCTAATGACGTATTTTGTATGCTTTCGTCTTCGCTGACTGAATAATAAAAAAAGCCTTTTTGCCTTGAGGACAGAGAGAGAGGACAGCCACAGAGCCTAACAGGTCGTGTTTTTCCACCTCTCCCCTTTTGCAAAAGGTTTGAAAATTCATGCAGACTCTTGTGTGTCTTTTCATTTCCCAACTGCACATTTCATTTTTGGACGTCCTGAACCACCCGAATCTGCGAAGGCCGAACAGGAGGCCAACAAGATTCAAAGAGGTTTATTATTATATGCACAGTAAAGAAACGGGTTTCCCTGTACAATGAGATTCACACACAACATACACACAAAACACAAGATGTCGGGTGGCAATACTAAAGTGCAAAAGTGACAATAACAGTAGCGGACAGTGGGGATGTGCAAAGGTGCAGTTGTTGTTTCAGACTCCCGTCAGCTGTTAAGGAGTCTGATGGCAGAGGGAAAGAAAGAGTTTTTGAGTCTGGTGGTCCTACACTTCACACTCCTGTACCTCCGTCCTGAGGGGAGGAGAGTGAACAGTCCTCGTTGCGGGTGGGTGGGGTCCTTGATGATGGAGGCAGCTCTCCTGCAGACCCTGCGTTTGTAGATGCTCTGCAGCGAAGGAAGAGGAGTCCTGGTGATCTTGGACGCAGTCTTTACCACTCTCTGCAGGCGTTTGCGGTCCGCAGCGGTAGAGCTGCCGTACCACACTGTGATGCAGCTGGTCAGGATGGACTCAACCATGCAGCTGGAGAAGCTGCTGAGGATCTTTGGGGACATGCCGAACCTCCTCAGCCTCCTCAGGAAGTACAGCCGCTGATGAGCTTTCTTCACCAGCTGTGACGTGTTTAGTGTCCAGGTGAGGTCCTGGCTGAGGTGGACCCCCAGATATTTGAAGCTGCTCACCCTCTCCACTTCCAGACCCCGGATAAGAAGCGGCTGATGAGGGTTCCTCCTCTCCTTCCTCATGTCCACTATCATCTCCTTTGTCTTTTCCGTGTTGAGGGTGAGGTTGTTGTCCTCACACCATGTCACCAGACCGGCCACCTCCCTCCTGTAGGCTGCTTCGTCCCCGCCAGTGATGCGTCCTATCACAGCGGTGTCGTCGGCGAACTCCAGGATGATGTTGTCCTTATGAGAGGCAGCACAGTCGTGGGTGAACAGGGTGTAGAGGATTGGGCTGAGAACACAGCCCTGTGGTGTGCCAATGTTCGTGATGATGCTGGCTGAAGTCCTGTTCCCTATTCTGACAGACTGAGGCCTGCCAGTCAAAAAGTCCAGGAGCCAGTCACAGATGATGGGATGTATTCCAAGGGAGAACAGTTTGTGGGTGAGCTTGTGGGGAACAACCGTGTTGAATGCAGAACTGTAGTCAATAAAGAGCATCCTGATGTAGGAGTCTTTATTCTCCAGGTGTGAGAGGGAGGTGTGCAGTGCTGCAGCGATGGCGTCTGAGGTGGACCTGTTGGGCCGGTATGCGTACTGCAGGGGGTCTAGTGTGTTTGGAATGCTGCTCTGGATGTGGGTCAGCATCACTCTCTCAAAGCACTTCATAATGATCGGAGTGAGTGCTACTGGCCTGTAGTCATTCAGGCAGGTGGGAGGGCTCTTCTTGGGGAGGGGAACAATGGTTGTGGTCTTGAAGCAGGAGGGGACCACTCTTTGGCTGAGGGACAGGTTGAATATGGAGGTGAGAATGTCTGTCAGCTCGTTAGCACATGCTCTGAGAGCTCGTCCAGGAATGTTGTCCGGACCGGTTGCCTTGCGGGTGTTGATCCTCCTCAGAGCTTTGTTTACCTGGGCTGATGAGACGACTGGTGGAGGTGAGGGGGGGTGTAATGGTCCAAGAGGATAATGGTCCCTCCGTGTGGGGGGGTGGACGTCTCAAAGCGGGTGTAGAATGCATCCAGCTTCTCTCTGTACTGCCTCTTTGCTGCTGTGATGGCCTTTCTCAGGCCGTACTTCGCAGCTTTGTACTCGGACTCATTGCCAGATGTGAATGCAGTGGAGCGAGCACGCAGCATGTGACGTACATGGCTGTTTATCCAGGGCTTCTGGTTAGGAAACCTCCTGACTTGGATGGTGGGCACAATGTTCTCCACACACGTGCTGATGTATCCAGTCACATAGTCAGCATAATCCTGTATGCTGACAGAAGAGTCCTCCAGAGTGGCTGCAGCTTTGAACACATCCCAGTCTGTTGTCATGAAACAGTCCTGCAATGTGCTCTCAGTCTCAGGGGTCCAGAGCTGAACCTGTTTGGTGACTGGATTAGATTGTTTGAGTCTTTGTCTGTAGGCTGGGTACAGAAACAAAGAGATGTGGTCCGAGTGTCCAAAGTGGGGGCGGGGTGCGGCCCTGTATGCACCCTTTATGTTTGTGTAAACATGGTCCAAGATGTTCTTGTCACGAGTGGGAATGTTAACATGCTGGTAATATCTGGGAAATACAGTCCGGAGATTGCACTGAATAAAGTCGCCCGCAGCAATAAAAACAGCATCAGGGTGAGCAGTCTCCAGAGCGCTGATGACGTCATATAGTTCGCCGAGAGCCGCTGCAGTGTTGGCTCGCGGGGGAATGTAAACAGCAGCTAAAAACACGGCTGTAAACTCCCTTGGCAGGTAGTATGGACGGCACTTTAGCAACAAAAACTCCACATCAGGCGAACAGTGCTGGTGAACAGTCCGTACGTCCCCACACCACGTGTTGTTGATAAACACACACACGCCGCCCCCCTTCGCTTTACCGGAGGCTGCTGTCCGGTCTCCCCGATGAATGGAGTGCGTCTGTAGCTGCAGAGCGGAATCTGGGACGTTTTCCGAGAGCCACGTTTCGGTGAAGATCAGAGCGCAGCACTCTCGTATTTCCCGCTGTGTCGTCGTCCTGGCTCTTAGTTCGTCCAGTTTGTTGTCCAGAGACCGCACGTTGGCTAGCAGGAGGCTGGGTAGCGGGGGTCGGGTTGCACGGGCTTTTAGCCGAGCGTGGAGCCCCCCCCTCTTCCCTCTCTTGCGGCGCCGTCTCTGAAGCACTCTCCTCGGGTCAGCTGGTTCACAGGAGGCCGGCGCTCCGGGGGCATCCCGATGACTGTGGCGGCGGTGGTCATGAGGGCGCACAATAAAGTGCAGGTCCGGAGGTATAAATCCGTTAAATCCAATATGATGCAGGTCTGCAATGTTAAGCAGTGTCTGCCTGTTGTATGCCAGTCCTGCATGGCATCTGTGCAGCGCAGTAAACACAATAAATACGCAAAAAATAACAAAAAGCCGGCATTCTGGAGCAGCGCGAGCAAACACGTCCGCCTCGGGGGGCGCCATGAGTCATAATGGAAGAGCTGTGGAACAAAAAATGGCAGACCTGCCAAGAATGAGACTCCTTCCTGATCTACCACCATTTACAAACACAGGAGTAGATTACTTTGGACCGGTGGAAGTGAGAAGAGGAAGGTCAACATGCAAACGTTATGGGGTCATATTCACCTGTATGGCAAGCAGGGCAATACATCTGGAAGTAGCAGTCTCATTGGATACAGACGCGTGCATCAATGCCCTACGTCGTTTCATCAGCAGAAGAGGACAGGTTGAACATCTGACTTCAGATAATGGAACCAACTTCATCGGAGCAAATAGAGAACTGAAAGAGGCTCTCAAAGGGTTGAATCAGGACAGGATTCAAAGATCCATGGCTCAAGTTGGAATCCATTGGAATTTTAACCCACCAGCAGCTTCACACCATGGAGGGGTGTGGGAAAGCATGATTCGCCTGGTGAGGAGAGTTCTCACTTCTGTTCTACATCAACAAAGGCTGGATGACGATGGGCTTCATACAGTGTTCTGTGAAGTAGAGGCCATTCTGAATGACCGTCCTATTACTAAGCTCTCGGATGATATAAACGATCTGGAACCTCTCACTCCAAACCACATTCTTCTCTTGAAAGGAAAACCAGCTTTGTCACCAGGCTTGTTTGAAAAACATGATCTGTACATCAAGAGGCGTTGGAGACAAGTACAGTACATTGCAGACCTGTTCTGGAAGAGATGGACGCAAGAGTACTTACCGTTGCTTCAAGAAAGACAAAAGTGGAACGAAAGAAAAAGGAGTTTAACTCCAGGAGATATCGTAGTGATCATGGACTCTTCAACTCCACGTGGATCATGGCCTCTTGGAAAAGTTCTAGAAGTTTTTCCCGACAAACGAGGACTAGTGCGCTCTGTGAAATTGCAGACAAAGTCCAATATAATTGAAAGGCCAGTCACAAAACTTTGTTTGGTTCATGGGGTGTAAACTGGTTGTGATGTAATATGTTTATCATGGCACTTTATGGCTCCATTCTGCTTAAGGTATAAATTATTGTGTCAGTTGTCATCAACAATTAGGGGCCGGTGTGTAGGAGCCATAAATATGATTGTAATTCACCTTACTGCCAGTAGGGAGATTCTGTATGTAAAGGAAGACGTCACAGTGTTTGTCAGGTGTTTTGGCCCGGAAGGGCAAAGGGTTTTGAACGCAGTACCGCACGAGCGTAAGAACGCAGGCTGGTCAATGTCACATAAGTATGTATGCAAAATGACAGAAAATAAATGTCAATGTGTCGCCATACAAATGAGAGTGGACATTAATGACTGGAGCAAACAGATGCGCGTCAACCTCACCCTGGGTCAAAACATTCTCAGTAGCTGAGTTGTAGGCTTAGCTCCTTCACTGTGAGAGGCTCAGAATGAAAACATTTGAGACATGGAAGCCTTTCCTGGACTTTGTTAATCAGTAGTCTACAAAGGTTCAGGATTAACTTTGGTTTTATGCACAGGTGATTGATTTTGTTGTGTCTTCTGTATGTACGGTTAACTTTTCTTTATGTTCCTTTTTTTCATGCAAGTATATTTGACGGCGGGTATGGGGTTTGTTTGTTCTTATTTTTGTATATATTTTTTATTTCTCTAGTCTTTCCGGTCGGTGTGATATATATGTAAAATAAAGAAACATATTAAACTCTAACCACCTTAAGAATACCAAATCTCCTGGATCAGATGGCTTAACGGGAGAATTTTATGAACAATTTAGTGATAAAATGACCCCCTTTCTGACACAGGTATTTATTCAGAGCATAGATAAAGGCTTCCTTCCTCCAACATTAAATCAAGTTGTACTTACTCTGATACCCAAACCCAAAAAAGATGGACTTCTCATTGACAACTGGCGTCCCATATGTCTATTAAATAATGATTACAAGATTCTTGCATCTGTTTTTGCAAAAAGACTTAAATCTGTTCTAAACTCAGTTATTGCAGAGACACAATCAGGATTCAGACACATCTGCAATGACATTTGTCTTGTTCTTGATATTTTAGATTCCTCACACCTGATCTCTGATGACAGTTGATTCTCTTTTTAGACTTTTACAAAGCGTTTGACTCTGTTAATCATCATTTTATCTTCAGCTGTCTTCATAAATTTGGTTTTGGCCCTTTCTTCTGTAATACAGTTAAAACTCTGTATAATAATGCTAACTGTTCTGTCAAACTAAAACATGGCACCTCCCTTAGATTCAATCTTAATAGAGGAATCAGACAGGGGGGGGGGGGGTCCTATTTCACCGTATCTTTTTCTTCTAGTTACCCAAACTCTTGCTGATTATATTACTATTCATAAGTTAAAAGGCATCTCAGTTCTTGATAAAGAAATTTTAATTAGTCAGTTAGCTGATGACACGACTCTTTTCTTCAGAGACAGCAGTCAAGTCTCCTGATCTCTGAACCTTATTCAGTCTTTCTCTGATGTCTCAGGTCTACGTCTCAACCTAAACAAATGTGAACTTCTTCCTGTTAAAGATTGTGCTTTAGAATCCATCTGCAACATTCCTGTAAAAGAAAATGTAACATATTTAGGCATTATTATTTCCAAAAATAATTTAGAAAGATGCTCATTAAATTTCACTCCCCTCATTGATAAAGCCAAGAAACGTTTGAACCAATGGCTTCAGAGAGACCTGAGTCTGAGAGGAAGGATTTGACTCTCCAAAGCAGAAGGGATTTCTAGACTAACTAATTCTGGACAATCAGACTCTTAAATCTATTGATCAAATGCTGCTAAACTTCATCTGGAAAAACCGTATTCATTATTTAAAAAAATCTGTATTAATGAACTTCTATGAAAAAGGAGGCCTAAATGTTCTTGATTTTACTACTTTAAATAATACTTTTAAAATAAACTGGATTAAGTCATATTTAAAAAATCCACTCTCCATTTGGAATATTTTCCCTCATCATATGTTTGCTAAAGTATGTGGTCTCCATTTTCTTCTGCTTTGTCATTATTATATCGACAAAATCCCAGTGAAACTTTCTGCTTTTCACAGACAAACTCTTCTTTCATGGGCACTTATCTATAAACACAACTTTTCCCCTCATAAGCTTTTTATTTGGAATAACAGATATATCCTTTACAAGAACAAATCTTTATTTTACAATAATTGGTTTGACAATAATATCCTACTGGTGGGTCAGCTCTTTGACCACAATGGTCAATTACTTAGATATGAAGAATTTAACCTTAAATACAACCTTGCTGTTCCTCCTAAAGAGTATGCCATTGTTTTTGATGCTGTCACTAATGAAATCTGTTAACTCTTTAAAAATACTGTACTTGATGCAAATATTCCCTTCATATCT
>JAUDJI010001153.1:0-11433 GCA_037389245.1 Oryzias sinensis | reverse complement strand
TATTGACTGTTTAAAAATAGTCTGTATGTTTCAGACTATTACTGGCACAATATATTTCCTTATTCCATGAAGCTAAAATGTGTTAACATTTTACAATTGCAAACTGAATATTAAAAGAATTATTAAAATATGTCTCCAACAATGTGAATCAATGTGAAGTAAAAAAAAAAGATTCATTTATTTTCCTTTTGGTGGAAAACAAATAAACTAATATATTTTTGTGTCTGAAACCACATATTTATTACCTTATTGTTTTAACTAAGCCATTCATACATCCATCCATTTTCCAAACCCGCCTGATCCCTTTTTTGGTCACAGGGTTGCTGGTGCCTATCCCAGCTATTGCTGGGTGAAACCAGTGTTTTAGCAACTCTTCCAATCTTATATCACATTCTTGAGACTATGACATCATTTTTTTTATGGTTAAACAAATGTTTATCTCCATTTATGAAAAATAACGCAATACACTTGTATAGCACTAAACTGCAGAGCTGATTTGTGAACATAATATTTAAGGCTGACTTTTAAAGTAATTTCACAAGGTGGAGATGCAAGAAATGTTCTTACTTTGACCACTTTAAGATTCTTAAATTAAATTTTCACTTATTTTATAAAGCTCTTTTTCTTTTTTTTCACACCTTAATGTCAACATAAAAAACATTTTTAAAGCTAACATTTTAAATCCTAACATTTTTATTTACAAATATTGGGCTCATAAATGCTATAGTCATCAGAAAAGGTTTGTTAAGTGTGTGTACATGATACTGTAATATATTGCATGTCAAAATGATCATGAGAAATACGTCTGTGAAAGCTTTTTATTAGGCACATTTTATATCTTAGCTTTAACATATCTTAACTATGCAAGGTAAAATACATTCTGCGGAAGTTAAAAATCAAGCATCATATATATAATCATAATATATCATTTTTTGTTTGGTTGTTTGTTTGTTTTTAAATTGTATCATTTGTATACAAACCCAAAATATTTCGTTTTTTTTTTTAGAAAATTGAACGCTTTCAAAATCAGCATATAGAAACATTTTATTGTGCGACACGAATATAACAGTTCGTAATATTTTCCCATAACCAATTAAAGGCATGATTCTTATCACACGTTTTTAGTATTAGTATTTTGTATTATTTACTTAACAAGTCAGCATTATTCTTTTTAGTTAAAATATGTACAAAAACTTAACTGATAGGTTTGAGTTTTTCTCAACACAAATGGTGATATACGGTCCATTCGGAAGCTCCCTTCAGGTGTGTATCACCAATTCTTTGCTTCTCCTCTTCTTGGTAATGGACTCTGCTGGGGGCGGCCTCAATCTGCACGACATAAAAGGAAGAGAGCCGAAGCTTCCTTTTTCTCAGCGTGTTTCTAATGAACTCAAACAGCGCTGGCTTGCACGAGTCAATTTTCTCAGTATATTCACAACACATGGAGGAGAAAGTCCCCTTACTAAAGCAGTAACTTTTCATGCTGATCAACAGAGCCAGTATATCTGTGGGCACAACTTGAAAAACAAAACAATTTAATTGTCATATTGGAGAACAAAATTGTGCTCATTTATTTATTCTTTGATTAGATCTTGTCATGCAAAAGTAGCCGAATGTTCGCCACTATATTAGGATTAATGCCACAAATAAGTAATGATCTTATAGTTGTCATTATTAGAGGTATTCTTGTAAAACAAATGAACCCAAAGGCAAGGATAGATGAAACTATTTTCATTCTTTTTGTTAGAAAAACCTAATTTGCAGGAAGTTAGGTACATTTTTTTTTAAATGTAGATTTATCCGATTACATTCAAACATTATACAATATCCAGTCAAATGTGTTGGACGACTGTCCAACAGAGTGCTAGGCATAAGAGCATTAAGTATAAAAAAGTATATGATAAATGTATGATTATCCGGCCTTCTGCATTGTATATACAGGAATGCTCCGTGCTCCTGGACCTGACCGTGTACCTCGTCTCTGACTCGCCTCTACTACTGCTCCTACACCTGGCTGTGGGTGCTGCCTCTGGCTCGTCTCTGCTCTGTAACTTGCCGTGCACCTCGTCTCTGCTCCTGCAGACCGGTGACGCCGAAAGGGAAAACGGAAGATGATGAATTAATGAATATATATAAATGGCATGACCATTTACATATTTTACCCCTTTTAAAAACTATGATGTCTTGACAGTGATTATCTAGAATGTGTTATAAGATCTCAGGTCCCTTCAGTGACACTTTCATGGTCATTTCTGAAATGACGACAAACAGAATCAAACGATTTAGTTCTCTGATCAAAACCAAAGTGTTTTCCTGTTTATATGGTTTATATTTAGAAGTTTACACTGAGCATTTAACTATGAACAATATGTAACATTTTATGTGAACCCATATTTAATTTTGGAAAAATGTTTTGTCCTTTTTTTTGGTTAAAAATGCAATCAAAAGTATCCCATTAAAAAAAAAAATCATTAAATAGTTAATTCACATTTAGTGGTATACTAAGGGTTAAAGAAATGCAGTCTGATTGGTTGGCCCTTCACCTCACCAAATCTGTTCCTGCTTTGAAAAAACTTTATTACATTATCAACCTTTAATAAATACATATTTGTTTTAATATTCACAGCCTAATCCCAGTTTGTTTTCCAGTTCCAGTCTCAAGCTTTAACCTTCAAGTCCTAAGTGAGTCCTAAGTCACCGTGGAGGGAATCAAGCAAGACAAGTTAATGCTTAGGTCAAGCAAATCACACATCTATTTGTGCAAAAATGTGATTATCTACATCAGATTTTCTACACTTTAATCAGAGGTAGACAGTGGTGAGCAAGACCTTATTACTTCTCCCTTCAGTTGGGTCATGCCATTTATCTTTCGCATAAAGTCCTTCGAAGGTGCTCTCATTAACAATAAAACGACATTTCTGTTAGAAACAAGTATTTTTTTTTTCTTTTCACTTGTTCTGTCCAACAGCTGAGCAAACACATTCGATCTATAACCTCTTTTTGGGTTGGACAGGTTTTACTATCACAAAAAGAGGTTATAGAACTTTAGAAGCCAGAGTGTAGATTTGTATTAACCCCTTTTTTTGTATTATTTTTTTATTTATTTGTTACATTTAGTTTGTGTGGGGAGGGAGAGGGAAAGAATGTGTGAGTGTGTGTGTGTGTGTGGGGGGGGGGGTGGAAGAGAGTAAAAGGAAGAAAGGTGAAAAAGTGGGGGATACAAGCACTGATTTGCATACGTTATTATTTTAAGCTGTAACAATTATACCACATCTGCTGGAAAGACAAATATTACATCAAAAGTGAAAATCTGACACGAGGATGAGCGGAACATATCTGTCCATCAATACACTGTGGTTTAGGAGGAGGGATGAAGCAGGCAGGGAGCAGTGTGGCAGTGTGCACGTGGGGGTGGAGATACATGCATGCTGCCAACGTGAACCGTGTGTTCATAAGGGGAACCAGATCCTACCCAGTCAGACCAGCCAGACCAGGAGAGGGGAGGAGAGCCCCCCAGGCCAGGAGCCCCCCCAGCATCCAGACCCAGGCAGCCCGACAGGGGGGTAGGAGGGGACCACCCACCCAACCAGCCAGGCGCAGAGAAGGCCCCCCTACAGGGGCCCCCTCAACGCCCAGAGGCATAGCGAACCTGGTGTCCGGCCCCGGGCAACAGGACAGGAGCGCTTAGCCGTACCAGGTGGCAGCCATGGGGACCACCGGGCGCCGGACACCGAGACAAGGGCCAAGGACGAAGCCAGGGCCCCCAGAACCCATGAGCCGCCCACCATCCGACCGGCGCCCCGTCTCCGCAAGTCAGCCCCGGCACGTGACCCGAGCAACCCAGGTATCACCGCGCACCCACAGCCACCCCCCATAACCCTACACACTACAGCCCCCCCTCGCCAACAAGTATTCTATGATCAGTAATTATTATATCTTTAAATGTTTAGATTACTGACATCACAAAACATCATGTTGACTCACATAACCTAGAATTCTATTTCAAAAAGAATAATGCTATTTATGGTATAATTACATGGAAAACTGAATCCTTTTAGTCCATAACTTGATGGGTTGCTTACTAAGGGTCTTTATTTACCTAAAGTTTGTTTGTTGCTGTTGATTTAGCCAGCACCTTCAACCAACTGTACCACACCTTCAGCTCTTCTTGTCAAAGGTTTATTGAAAATCTTCAGGCCAAATTCAGGCAGACCGTCTGCTGAGTGTGTGCTGCAATGGTCCGAGTATCCCGCCTTAGCATTTGTCACACTAAAGGCATTGCAGGCACCTCGTGTGCCGTTTCGGACCCTCTTTAATGACTTTGTTCCAGCTGTAACCCAATCCTTTCTCCACTCTTCTTATTGCACACTAAATCTTCATTTGAGCACTACTCTTTTTGCCTGTAATTTATTGTCCAAGCATTCCTATTTGATCACCTGCAAATTATGAACGAGTAGCACATTTATTGTAATTGCATGCACCTGCAATTTTGCTCTCCTTATTAGTACATCAGCCCTTAAGCATCCTGTGTACTGTAGTACATCACCATTTCACATTGTTAAGTTTAATTTTGAGGGTTTTAGCAAAGGTTAGCTTTCTATCATGTCCCTAAATAACATGAATGCAGCTTTCCTTAGTTGACAGATGAAGTTGCATGTAAAATTTGTGCAGCAAACTCAGTTACTGCAGATTCTCATTTATTGAATGACTGGTTTCATTAAAAATATTTGGTAAAAAAAAAAAAAAGCTAACTTGACTTAGTTTATCTTTTATTATTGAGGAGATTTACCCCTATTCTCCAAGAGTTTCCAGATTAAGACACCTGCTTATTTTTCCTATACTGCTTTAATAATGTTAACGATAAAAATAATCCCCAAACCTGGTTTGAACTATTCTCAGTCGGCCTCCCTGCACAGGTTCTGCTCCATGACTACTGTCCGTTAATGCACCCTTAATGTAAACCACCCAAATATGTTCTAAAGTAAGTTATTAAACTAATTACAAAAACAAAGGGATCTTGATTTTCTTTTAAAAGAGTATAGCTTATTTAAGTCATTTGTTTCAAATCGTCCATCATTTCAACCAAACGTTATTTGCCATTAATTTATACAGGATATCATCATCCACATATTGATGTCCCATAGTACCTTTCCCATAGTACCTTTCAGAAAGTTAATTTTGTTTTGTTTCCTGAAAGTTTTTTTTTTTTTTTTTTTTTACAATGTAATTTTTTGTTGTTGCTTCTTTTAATTGTCGCTGTGATCTTTCAATTTTTTTATGTTGAGTGATTTGTTGCCCTTCAGAGCCACCGTAGAAAGGGAACAACAAACACTATGAATGTAAAATTCTAAACTGACATGCATATTTTCAGACAACTTCCTGTTAATCCCATAAAATGAGATGAGAAAAGGATGCAAAACATTCTGCCAGAGTGATGAGTCAGAACTATGGCAGTCCACCTTATGGCCTATTGTTAAATTGAAGAAACAATGAATGGAGAAGGTAAAAAGTAAACCAAATAAATCCATAAAACCAACTAATGTAACAGGAATATTTGATTTGTGCATTGAATTAAACCTCTAAAGACCTAAAGGGTCTTGGCTAAGCACGAGGGCAACAGACCAAGAATAATGATATAGTTTTGGAAATCAACAACGGGTCACATCGGGGTGAATCCTCAGATGGCAGCATCACAACTTATAGTCTTGTGATGCATTCAAACACACAAGATAAAAGCAGCTTCTGAATCATTTATAAAATTCACGATTTCCAGTGTTTACATTTTATGTCAGAGCTGGGAAAAACTAGGCTGTGGGTGTAAATTTGTATGGCCAGAGCTATAAATATCCTTTTCTCAGCCAAAATAGGCTTTATGTCAAATAAAGACAGAGTCAGTACAGCAGATTAATGGCTGTTTTTCCGATCAAAATGTGTCACGATGTTTCCTAAGAACAGCTTCATCAATACATTTCCTTGTTTTGATACTTATGTGCTGCGGTTTTCTTGAATATTTGGAAACTTCTCCACAGAAAACAATAAAGCTCAGATAAGCTTCCGTTTCACAGTCTCTATAACTAATGGATTGCGACATGTTTTGGAAAGCAAAACATTTTACAGCACATTTTCTGGTGAGGCTGGGGTTCACAATGCACATTATTAATGTGTGTGTTACACAGAATGCTTTCAAAGCAAAGAATGGAAGCAACTTTTTTTTCTCTCTCTGTTTACAAGGAAGAAGAAAAACCCAACAAACAAAATTTCAGGAAAGAACATCCTCCCCCAATCTATCAACAATGTTATCAGTAGTAGCCATTTGCCTTTTTACAAGTCGTCAAATGATTTCAACCTAATTGTATTGTTGCTAATATGAATATTATGATAGATGCAGAGAAAGCTGTGGGAGAGTTATAAAGCATTATGAGGGCAGAATTTAGATGGTAAAACTACTTAAGTGTACATGTACCTCTTTTTATATGTATTTATCTTGGGCTGCTGTGGTAGGGCAGCCGATTTCTGATCGGGAGGTTGCTGGATCGATTCCTGTCTTGCCCGCTATATGTTGAAATGTCCTTGGGGAAGACACTGAATACCACACTCCCTCTAGTGTAAGGTTGCTGCAAGTGTTCAGCAGCACAGCCGACATAAGTATGTGAATGGGACTGTGACGGTAAAGTGTTTTGGGCCTCTAAGGAAGGCTATACAAGTATTACACTATTGAATATATCCCTTAACCCTTTAACAGCAGAATACTCTCTTTGAAACATTCACAATTGACAGAATCAACTTGGCTAATTCTGAGGTGAAGTAAAGGCGGCACTTTTTTATAACAGCATTGCACCATAAACAACACATTACTACAGGAAAGTGTTACATAATGCCACAAAACTGCTTTTTTTCCATGACAGAATCTACTGGAAATACAGTTATTGAGTAACATGTTGAAGAGTTACTATACTGTAGTCAAAAGAATGTAAACAGAATTTAAAACAGCTAACATGGTGCCACAATAAAAGAAAAATATTACATTTTCTGTGTAAGGAATCCGTTAATTTGTTGATTTTTGGTGACTTGTTTTTAATCCCCCTTTTTTTTGTTTTTTGCCAGCCTCACCTGTCACTTTAAATTAAACTGTGCAGTTTTACCAGTCACATCCTGCTTATACCTGGATCAGCTGCATTGAGCATTTGCAGTTCCAATCTTATAAGTCTTGTCTAAGGTTATTTTAGCATGTAGCTGTAAATGCTCATGCTCTGACTGCAGCTCCAGGTACTGCTTCTTTAGTCACTCCCTGAGCCTTCATCCTATTTGTCTCTGAGCACACTAGAGCTAAATTGTTAGCTTCCTTCCCACTTCATGGCCAGAGTAAAAAGACACATGCTTCAAGTCACAGTCACCAAATAACAGTGGTTGCCTATTGAGGTTTGTGACACTTATACTGGAGGGTGGCTGGTTCAATCCCAGAGTCAAGACCAGTGCTTCTCGAATAGTGTGGCGGGCCCGATGCGATGCCCGGGGGGGGCGTGCAGTAGTAGCGGTTTTAGGCAAAGGTCATACGGGCAATTGGCATATTGCCGGGCGCAAATTTAACGGGGGGCGGTGGCAGCAGCGGCTTGGTGCTTGGAAAAAAAATCTGACCTACTATTGGTTTCCTATTATCTGTTATATCACAGTGTTTGTAACAGCCTGAAATATGTAAACTGCCGTCCCTGCAGCTGCGCGCTGCTGTCCTGTCTTTGAGAGGGAGAGGCGAGGGGTGGTGGGCTCAGGCTGCAGGTGGAACGGCGCACGCGGAGCGCTGCCTAGATCATGGCGTGTTTTTAGATTACTCAGCTCATGCTAATAATGTCATTCTTTATTAACTATAGTAGACATTTTGATGACGTGTCTTTATTTTCCATCAATGTATTCTTTGTCTGCCTGTGGTTTAGTTGGTGTCAGTATTTGACAGAAAGACAGCAGGTAATGAAGTATAACAGCTGCGTTTTATGAGATCAGAAATAAACAATCGAGCATTTAGAGAAAAAAACCAGCACAATGCTTTTTACCTATTTCTTCATACTAAAACGTTTAATATATTGGTGCTGCTGTGTTAATGTTTCAGATCAATTTACATTTAATATTATTTATTGATTGAATAATTTTCTCCGCATCAAATGGTTCAGTTGGTCAAAATGTTTCTATTTTATTTATTTTTTTAATTCAGGCCCTTTAAGCTTCTTTTCTGTTCTAGACTATAACAGGGTTTCTGTGGCTAAATAAAGTTAAAATTTATTGAAAGTGGATTTATATTGCCTTTTTTCTTTTGTTAATGTCAAAAGATACAATTTTAGCTATACTTGCACAATATTTATAGCTACTAACCTAATATATTGTCACCGCGGCGCGCGCGTGTGTGGGGGGAATCTTTTTCTTTTTCCTAGGGGGGCCTTGCAAAAAATAATTGAGAAGCAGGGTGCGACAGAGATTATGCATTTTCACCTCTGTGTGTATTCCAGCTTCCTCCCACTATCTTTGAATATGCTTCATAAATTGATTTGTTACTGTGAATTAATGTGAGTGAGTGGTTGTGTCACCATGCGAAAGACTGATGGCCTGTCCAGGGTGTACCTTACCTTTGCCCAAAAGCAGCTGGGGCTGCAATAACCCCATGACCCAGAAAGGGATTAGCACTTTAGCAACAGAGCTTTAGCTACAGTGTTGACATTTTTTCGACTACCATTACTCTTCAACTGTTTACGGAATTATCATGAGTCCAGCAGATTCTGATGTGGAGAAAAGCAGCGTTGCGGTGATATACAAGACTTTAAAGTAGAGAAGTGCTCGTGTTATCAACGTATATCAGATTTTTTTTCCACGAAGAAAAGTGTCTTTGCGGTGTTACGCAAAACTTTGCATTAGTAAATATTGGCATATTGGTGCAAACCGATATACTAAGCTGCTTTTCTCCACTTCACGTTCTTCCTGTTTCTCCCTGTTGCATGAACAGTAAAGAATTTTAGTATATCAAAGAGTGTACGTTATTGGTGTTGCTGGTAACATCTCTGGTTTTAAAGGGTCGAGCAGGTTTGGAGGATAGGTGCACCTCACTGTGCTGATACCCCTGCTGATAGGTGAAAAATGTAAATTAGGCACAGCCGTTTTGAAATTCAAAAGATTCAAATGTTTTTACAGAATTGTCCGAATTTTTACATGGTAATTTCACAGTTTTACTTGCTTTAATGTCAGATATACAGACATTAAAACTGCCTCCGCCTTTATGTGACAACATAGTTATTAAGGTGCTTTTTTTTACACTTTCCAAGATGGTTGCCACACATCAATTTGGTTCAATCTATTTAATGTTGAATGTCTGTTGTAACATGTAGTCTCCCAACATCATGAGGTTGACTTTAACCAAATGAAGGGAGCATAGGCATAATATGTGGCTTTTTCCATGAAATCTGAAAGAGAGCAGCTGCGTCTGTCACTCAGTCTCTACCTTAATTGTTCATAGAGATTTAAATTCTGATGCATGCCAGTCCCTCTGTTATTACATTAATCACACTGTTAATGCATGTAAAATACTATCATCTTACATTCACAACAATTTATCATAATTATTAATATCTTGAAACAAAATGAAGACAAAATGCAAATTTTGCACAATGTGATTTATTAGATATATATGTGCTGTGAAGAGTAAAAATGTTATGTTATACATACTGTAGGTTTTCTGAATATTTGTGCTGCAACTGTCTTGTCAGTGTCATACAATGGAAAAAAAACTAAATTCAAAACTTGTTTTTGCTTCTATTTGTCATGGGATGGACTCAAAGATCTGAAACATTTTCTACAAACACAAAATTACCATTTCTGTCAAATATTGTTCAGATCTGTCTAAATCTGTGATGGTGATAATCCATCCCACCTCTCAGGCATGCTGAGTAGACAGTTTGATCATTGCACAGGTGTGCCTTAGTGTCACAAGAACAGGCAGACACGGCTGGTTCCAAATGGAGCAGGTTCATTAGCTCAGCTAAAGGTCCCCAAAGCTAAATCAGGGTCAGACAGGCAGGGGTCAATAACAGGCATGAGATCAGAGGAGAGACAGGGTAGTAAAGATCCAGGTGAGAGTCGCGGCAGAAAAACAGAGTCAGAAACAGGGTCAAGAAACAGAAGATCAGGTCCAGCTATAACACCCAGCATTTAATGCATAGTGGCACAAACAATACTCCACACTGAGCTTCAGTGCTTCAGTATGCTGTGGTTGATTGAATGAATGAGAGTCAGGTGTGCGGCATCCAGGAAGTGTGCACTGGGGTTGTTGGGAGATGTGGTTAGAACTCTGGAGATGGTTCCCACTGGTGACCAGAGGGGGAGACAGAGCTCTGACTTCTGACACTTAGACTAGCCACCATAAAAAAGGGCCAGTCTGAAGCGTGCCATATTTAATGTTCTGATGACTCCAAAAAACAGTTAGTATTTTGTGTGACCACCATTTGCCTCATGCAGTGCAATACATCTCCTTCAAATAGAGCTGTGGATCAGGTTGTAGATTGTGCCCCATGGTGACGGTAGGGTTATGGTAGGGTAGGTGCATGTTATAGACGAAGAACAACGTGCATTTTAATGATGGCACTTTGAATGCACCGATATGTTGTGACTAGATCCTAAGGGCCCATTGTTGTGCCATACATCCAAGAACATGCATGATAATGCACAGCCCCATGTTGTAAGGATCTGCACACAATCCTTAGAAGCTGAAAGCATGCCCACCGGATATGTCACTCAATCAGCATGTTTGGGGTGCTTTGAATCAGCATATACAACAGACAATATCCAGTTCCCACCAATATACAGCAACGTCACACAGCCTCTGAAGAGAAGTGAACCAACATTCCACAGGCCACAGGCGACAACCTGATAAATCATCTATGCAAAGGAGATGTGTTGCACTGCATGAAGCAAATGGTGGTCAGTTAGACCCTCCCAATATGACAAAACGGCATGTTTCAGAGTGGCCTTTTATTTTGGCCAATCTGAGGCTCACCTGTGCAATGATTATCAGCATCTTGATATGGCACACCTAGGAGGTGGGATAGATTATCTCACCCAAGGAGAAGTCCTCACTAACACAGATTTAGACAGATTTGCGAACAATGTTTGACAGAATTGGTTACTTTGTGTATGAAGAAAATGTTTCACATCTTTAATTTTATGTCATGACAAATGGGAGCAAAAAAGAAGTGCTGAGGTTATATTTCTGTTTAGTTTTTTTAAGGGTGTTTGACCTAATTCAGTTTTGTACATGGTTGTTTTGCATGTACAGGAGATACTTTAACTCATAAAGTTTAGTGACATGAAATAATATAAAAACCCAAATGACTTTAGACTCAAAGCTCATTTCCACTCGGAGAAAAAAGCAGCTCAAAACTTGAGAACCCGACAACTGTA
>JAUDJI010001152.1:0-11445 GCA_037389245.1 Oryzias sinensis | reverse complement strand
CACAAAACACTTTCCAGTTCCAACATTGTGTGTTTTTGTTGTTTGCTTGACATTTCTCTGTTGTCATACATAGGAGGAAGGAGGAGCTGGAGGAGCTGCATGACACAAACAAAGGTCTGAAAGAGGAGCTGAAGGAGCTTGACAGAACGCATCAGGAGGAAACCAGAGATCAAAGGACACAAGTAAATGTTCAGTGTCTTTCTGCACAGCCAACAGACACACACTGTAACCTGTGAAAACACACACACTACTCAGCATTAGTCACAACTGCCCTTACTGGTGGGATAGGACTGTCTGCAAGTGAAAAAGAGGCAAATCTGTATGGTGCACGCAGGTGGACCACACAAAGTTTTAAGATTGTAGACCACTCTTAGTCAGTAGAGAGAAAATTCAATTCAATCAATTATAATCAATATAGCCCAATGTTACAACAATAGTCATCTTAATTGTATAGGAACATGAAATCAGTCATAAAATACAATCGATAATGGCTAAACAGACTAAACTAAGCATTGGGCGGCAGTTTAGCTCAGGCGGTAGAGCCAGCCAGCTGTCGCCCCCCGAGCGCAGCCAGCATGCAGCCCACCGCTCCCCCCAATGAAAAATAAAGGATCAAATAAACTGGGCATCCCTGTTCTTAGAGCTTCCTTCTCAGTAAAGAAAAAAAAGGAGAAACCTCATGGGTGTCCTTATAAAAGAGGAATCCTCCCCCAGGACGGACAGGAGATGTACCATTCTAAATTCTTTAGAGAAGAATTATCACTACAACTACTGTACATGTTTAAATAGTCCAGCAGATGAACTTCATCCAGATGGAGTTGGGGGACGGCTGGGGGCGCAAAAAAAGCCAGAGATAGGGGCCACAACCAAGTGTAGGAGCAGTAGTAGAGACGAGCAAGAGACCAGGTACAGGAGCACAAACGAGCTAACTGGAGTCTGGAGTGGGAAAGAGGGACAATGCATGAATCGCACTGTACTAAACAGAGGCATGGAGAACTAAATAATAAATAAATGACCAAGAATAGAGAAGAGAAGTAGATGAGAATGGAGGACAGAACCCCAGTGCACCATAGTTTACCCAGCTTCTCAATTCTAGCAGCAAGAAGTGTGCATTATCAGAAAGTACTGTACTTAGTGGAAGCACTAAGTACAGTACCTCCACTTTGCATTGGATAGTTCAGACTTCCACAGTGCGCATTTCTTTCTGATAATGCACACTATGAAGGCCATTAACACGCTTATACCATAGTCGCTTACAAAAGAAAGAAATATATCATCCGTTTTTAGTAATTTACTCTTGTTATTTTTCAGTTTAGATAACTTTTTTCAAAAAACACAAACTACTTGTTACGAGGTGCGACGCAATGTCACGGTAACATGAAAATGCTGAGCGGGCACCGACCTCGACTGCTGCGGCAAATAAAGCGACATGCTGATCGATTGGTTAAATAAAGCATTAGTTCACAGAGAAAGTTCAACTCTTATTGCTTGTTTTTGTCCAGATGATGAAGCTAAAGTTTGTTTTAAAAAAGCCAGCACAATGAAATCGAACACTTAAGCAATGTGACCTGAACTACTTTTTTAGGCGTACGGTTATCACAGCAGTATATCGCTTTTGAATGCACACCCAGTCGCCAATCAGAATCGAGAATTCACCCGGACCATGGTATAATCTCTGATTTGTAGCTAGTCTTACAATAAGCCTGTCCAAAGAGGAATGTTTTCAGTCTAACTTTGAATGTAGAAACTGTGTTGGCCTCTCTTACATGAGCTGGGAGTTTATTCCACAAAACAGGGGCTTGGTGGCAGAACGCTCTGCCTCCAACTGTACTTTGACTAATTTTAGGAATCACAAGCAGTCCTGCATTTTGTGAGTGAAGTGTTCTGTTTGGATGGTAAGGGACTATGAGAACTTTAATATAGGATGGGATCATACCACATAAGGCCTTATAGGTTAGGAGGAAGATTTAGAAAATGTTCATGCACAATTTTTCTATGGGCATTCTGCGAGTGACAGGTTGTAGTAAACACTTAAACGTGTCCCCCCCCCATTTTTTTCAAACCCCCAAACCCTGCGCCATGCTTAAGGGGCCTGTTAGTGCTTTTAAAGTGATAAGTGTGCGCCCCTCATTTGCAGCCTGTTAGAAATAGGGGAAATTAATAAAGTTTGGCCTCAATTACAAAAGGGGTTTATTCAGACATACCTCTGGTTTGTCTGAAGATTAATGACCCCTGTTGTTAAAGTAAAATATGTCCAACACAAGAGGCCCTCAGCTCTCATCTGCCTGCCCAGCTGTTGGACAGGACAAGTTAAAAAAAAAAAAAATAGGGGAAATTGGACAACCAGAGTGTAGTTTATTTTACTAGACTAAAGTAACTAAGCCAGCAGCTCAGGAGCTGGCCTCTGGACGTCTCTGTTGTTCTGTGACCTGCGTTTGTGACTGGACCTAAGCTGACCTGTGCGCTTGTTCCTGCAGGTGACAGAGCTGCAGCTGCAGAATGACAGAAGCCTCCGGAAGCTGCAGGAGACGGCAGAACAGTTCGAGTGGCTCTGCCAGCAGCAGAGATGCTGGATGAGCTACGTGAAGAGGTGGGGGCCAGCATGACCTGTTTTTATCCCAAAGCATGCTTGAATCATGAACATGTAAGTGAACGCTTTCCTTGATAACTGTGACTTATGATTGAATCCAAAGCTGTTTCAGGAGGCTTCATTTTAGTCTCTGTGGTGAGTTTTAACAAGATTTTCATTGAGAAAGTGGTCTACAATGGAGGAAAACCTGAAATAAACTAGACAGAAAACAGGAAAAGTCAAGAACTGAAATAAATTTAAAGCGGAATTTAAAAAAGATTTCCAAATAGTGAGAAATAAATGCATAAAAATGCAAAAAAAGAAATAAGCATTGTTAAAAGGCATGTGTCAGTGAAGCTGCTCATTTATTTATTTTCCATGGCATTTTACATAAAATAATGTTATTTTATTTGTTTTACTGTACTCAATTTTTGATGACAGCGCTGATGAAGCTCATTGGATGAGCAGAAAAACATCTTTTAGGGTATGCTCTAAAGTCCAGCTGCTTTCAGGAGCAGAATTCTAGATCATAATCTGGATAAAAAATATTTCATCAACATGATTTTTACCTTTATGGTTTGAACTCAAGCAGGTTTTTTTTGTCCTGCAGCAGCAGGACTCTAAAGTTCTCTTTTTGCTGATGTTACGCAGAAGAATCAGAACACCTACAGATAAACGAGGGGCGCAGAAGGAGATATAAAATAAGAAAAAATGTGAGTGTGTGAAAGCGAGTGTTTACTCCACAGGTGGAAGGAATCTCTAGTGGAGGACAGACAAACACTACTGCGTCACATCTGCAAGCTGGAGGAGGAGGCAGAAACTTTCAGGAAGAGTTCCCATGATGAAACGCAGAATCTCTCCTGGCCTGTGCAGGACAGCTTTAACAGGTGCATCCCCTCTGTTTTACATAAAACAAACATGTAAACTAAGGCAGGTCTGTTTATGGCACATTCATGCAGAACGACACTCAGTGATTTACAGAAGAAAGGCTGTTCTGTCTATCTCTGCAGCAGACTGAGCATGCTCTGTCTCCTCTTTGATGCAATCCTGCCTCTGCATGTTCACCTGGTTTACCTTAAGTGACATGTTCACCTGGTTTACCTTGGCTAACATGTTCACCTGGTTTACCTTAGCTAACATGTTCACCTGGTTTGTCTTAGCTAACATGTTCACCTGGTTTACCTTAAGTGACATGTTCACCTGGTTTTCTTGGCTAACATGTTGACCTGGTTTACCTTAGCTAACATGTTGACCTGGTTTGTCTTAGCTAACATGTTCACCTGGTTTGTCTTAGCTAANTTCTTGGCTGACATGTTCACCTAGTTTGTCTTAGCTAACATGTTCACCTGTCGTAGCTAACATGTTCACCTGGTTTGTCTTCCAACAGCTGTTCATGGGTCTCAGGTGCAGAGGCTAACATGATGCATGAGAAGCTGCTTGAGGAGGCCGACTGACTGAGTTGGTTCTGGTTCTGGTCAGAGCAGGTGTAGTCATCTTATTTTTGTATCCTTCAGCTGTAAATGTCTGTGAAATGTCTTTGTTAACAGTGTTGGGTTCAAAGCCAGCTGTTGAGGTAGGACAAAAGAGTTCTGAGTGAGGGGTCACTTAGGCTACGTTCACACTGCAGGGCTTAATGCTCAATTCGGATTTTTTGAAAAAATCAGAATTGTTTGCTAGACCGTTCACATTTCCAAGTAAATCCGAACTTTTGTGATCTCCAGTGTGACCGTGACACGACCCAAAAGAGACCCGCATGCGCAGAAGCCAGAAGAATACTCAACGGTGAACGACGTCACTTGTTGTTTGCGGAGCAAACGTTAACAATGGATGTCAACAACAGTGTTGTCAAAAGCGGAGCTCTTTTTGTAATATTAAATTTATTTTCACGAAGGAGCAGCACAATTACAATCTTCTCATTTTAAGAAGGCATTGGAGTCGGGATCGTCTGTACCCACTGTAGTGGAATAGGAATTAGGGATGGGTACCGTGCCCCGGTATTGAACCAGCCCCGGGGCCGCATTCTTCAAGACCGCAGTATCGTTAAGATCTGACCTGAACGGTTCTGCTATCGGTACTGGAGAAGTTACTTTTTTTTTTTTTTTGTGTCCCACAAAATATAAGCGCTATCTGCCATATTTAACTCACCAAGTCAGTCAATTTTCCGTTAATTAATGATGATATTAATTTCGGTATTCTCGTTGAAGCGGAGAGCTCTGTCTGTCTATTTGTGTGCACGGGGGGCGGAGCTGTTGTTCAACAGCACGCGCCGCGCGCGCACACACACAAGACAAGGCAGCGCACACACAGTCAGTGGCGATCTTGTAGGGGACACGTGAGCGCCCTAGACTAAGAACTAACGTTTCTGCGTAAAAATTATTAAGTTTGCCTACCATGCTGTCACCTTGCTACTACACTGATGACCGTATGTTGCGCTGTTTGTACAGAACAGGCTGGGGCAGCGGGAGGGGGGGGGCGTTGCACGCGGAGCATACAACAAACAGGTAGAGAGGCGGGGCTTAGACTCACCGCTTATGATTCCAGACCCGCGACAAACTAATATCATTTATTGGGTTTACTGGATTTAAAGAAAAATAAATGGAGTTGGCAAAATAGAAAGGAGTCTGCATCAAAGTGAATTTGTTTCCATCATTTAACTTATCTTAACTCTGGTGTTTGACAGACAGAAAAGTCTATTCAAGGTTGTGGAAAATGGACAAAAGATCAAATGAAACATCACACTCATAAATAATAAAAACAATTAGATTAAATAATTAAATAAATATCCTGTCTGGAACATTCTCATGTATAAAGTAAAAAATTTTGGTAAAAAAAACAGTGTTGTTGCATAGTGAGAAAATAAAACACTTTATGTTCTGAATTTGTTATTTATTTATTTTTTTTCGTCCTCATAAAGTATCGATAAGAGTACCGGATCGATAAGCAGTATCGATAAGAGTAGTAGTATCGTTAAAACCTTAACGATACCCATCCTAATAGGAATGTGTATGTGTTGGGGCCGCGCGCCCCGTGTGTGTGTGTGCAAGCGCGTGCCGCGACAGAGAATAGGGGAGGGGGCAGTGTGGGCGCGCATTCATGTTGTGTGTTACGGAGGAATGACAACGGTAATAAAAGGTTTCCCCCAGAATAAATGCTATGGACTCTTTATTAACCCGTTCTGGAGAATCTAAGGATCAGAACAGGGAGGAGGAGGAGGATCGCCTCGGGTCCCCCGTGCTTCTGAGCACGGTGGGAAAGGGGAGAAAGAAAAAAAAGTCATCGCGGGAAAGGTTCAACACCACGCTCTGCCATTTAGCTGGAATATTTTTCAAGAACCGTCCAGTTGCGATAAGAGCCCTGGAGTTTGGCCTGAATAGAGCTGTCACCCCAAATATTAATCCAATCAGTGACCTCCCTTCCCTTCCACTGACTGGTCTCAGCAGCATCGTCCACCATGGTTGATGTTTACGTTCTCGTTCCCGCCTACTTCAACGCAAAATGATGACGTTTGTTGCGTGTTGATGACGTACAGTTCGGAATCAAGTCGCCTGGCCGGTCAGACGGCGGTCGCAATTGAAAAGAACGGCTACAATTCGGAATCAGGACGGCAAATCCACGGGGCCTGGGTCGCAATTGAAAAGATCGGAACTGTGTCATTCAGACTGTCATGAAAAGATCGGAATTGGGCCGCTTAGGGGCAAAAAATTCAGAATTGGGTCGTTTCAGCCTGCAGTGTGAACGTAGCCTTAGGTTCTCCATCAGAACCTGACCAGAACAGAACCTTTGCTTTTTCTTCTATCCATTTATGCCCCCCTGGTTTATCTTCAGTAGATGGACTAGTAAACATCTCTTTCAGTCAATGTCGAACAATCCAAACATTTCAATCTCTGTCTCTAAAAAAATATTTTTTTTTTATGTGTGATTCTGAAGGGAATAGATGACAGCTTTTCGTATTTTCACTACAGATTCAACCAACCTGAACATCGATCTGAACGCAGAAAGTGGCCTAAAGACAGAGAAGCCAGGTCTTCATCAGAGACAGCATCATGAAGGTCTTCATCAGAGACAGCATCATGGTCTTCATCAGAAACACCACCATGAAGGTCTTCATCAGAGACAGCATCATGAAGGTCTTCATCAGAGACAGCATCATGAAGGTCTTCATCAGAAACACCACCATGAAGGTCTTCATCAGAGACGGCATCATGGTCTTCATCAGAGACAGCATCATGGTCTTCATCAGAGACAGCATCATGGTCTTCATCAGAGACAGCGTCATGAAGGTCTTCATCAGAGACAGCATCATGGTCTTCATCAGAGACAGCATCATGGTCTTCATCAGAGACAGCATCATGAAGGTCTTCATCAGAGACAGCATCATGGTCTTCATCAGAGACAGCGTCATGAAGGTCTTCATCAGAGCAGCTCAAACTCCAGGCTCTGTTCTGTCAGGAGGTTTTGGTCAAAAGCTACAAAACACGAGTTTCTACTTTTGATATCTAATATATAAACTAATGATGTGTTTCAGTTCTGGTGAAGGTTCAAGCAATGATGATTTCCTTAGATTGGTTTTTAATTGTGAAAGTTTAACTAAACATCAGAGCAGCTCTGTGTGATCTGAAGTGGCATCTGTCTTTGTTCAGACTCAGAGAATGAACTCATCTGTTTAGTCTCATATTGTCCTCCTTTCAGCTCCACTTGTTTAAAAATAATCTTGTTGCTGTTTGTTTTGGGATTTTAGTCTTTTAGTATTCTTTGTTAAAGAAAAATCTAAATTAAATGCATTTTTATGAATGTCATTAACAACGCTGCTTGTTCGAAGCTCTCTTTGCTTAATGATAAACCTGAAAAGAGCTCCTATCATTATTTTAAGTGGAACTGTGTTTTAAACATGAATGTTTTTAGAGTTCTTCTCTTCTCCAGCCTCCATCACTTCCTGATACAGCAGATTTCTCAAAAGAACTTTATTGCATTTTTAGAAAAATGCACAGCAAGTCATTATTACAAACTTGGACATAGAAAAACAATCCACACAGAAGAAAAGGAAAATGCACAAATAAATGTGTGAGATTATGATTCCTTTAAACAGCTGTAAAGTTTTACAGATGTTAATATTTTTTAGAGCCTTTGTGTTGTTTATGGAAGTGGAGATAGTTTCTAAGACGGTTGAAGTTCTTCTCTCTGAACGAAGAGTTCAGGTTTGCTGATGATGTCTTTCCCCAGTGAATTTGATTAAAACAACATTAAAAAAAAGAAGCTTCAAAGTCCTTGTGACTAAAATTATGGAACCTTAAAAAAAAAATATTTCTTCTAATAAAGATGAAAACTAGGAAAGAAAAAAATCATCAATAAATGAGTTGAAATCTCTCCTGAATTCACGAGTATTTGAACTGGTTTCTCCTGGCAAAAAGTTATGATTTTTAAGACTTTAATTTAGTTTTGTCAATTGTGCATCAATCTAAATTGAATTAATTTTTAATGAGAATGTGTGCAGTAAACGTTTTTCCACTTACTGTTAGTCACAAAAAGTGTGCCTTGAAGGATAACACTTTTCTTGGGGTTCAAATTTGTACTAGATAAAAGCTAACATTAGCAAGAGAAGACTATGACATATCAGGAGGATAAGATGATGAGGCAGGACCAGACCAGACAGCATCAAACACTTTTGCCTGTCTTTCCTTCTTTTCCTCAGTTTTTGTATTTATTCTGTGCTGCATGAGGGATGTGATTGGACACTTTCAGTATTTGTTTTATTTGCGATGGCCAGATTTAACTTATAGAGCCAACAGCTTCAGAAAATCTGAGTCAGCTTCTACCAAAAAGCAGAATTTTGGTTTTGATTCAAAGTTTGATCCTGCAGACACCTAACAAGTCTTCCTGATCCAACCTGTGTTTGATTTGCAAGAACACACATTTTATTTAATTCATAACCTATGTGTTCCATTCTTTTGGGACTTTTTCCAGCAAGCTTACATACACTGAAATAAAGTGTGAGAAAAACTGTTTAGTCCTAAAACCCCTCCCTCTCTTTTTGTCTACTGTTGGAGTTAATGGATCCAGTAACTCTGAGATATTTCAGTCATTGTTTTGGTGGTTGGTAGCTGAAGGGTGAGGGTTACATTTTTCAAACTGAATGTCAGGAATATTTCATCTGGATTTGATCAACATTGTGATTTTGGTCTGGTCTGGTTTCTGTGGCAGAAATGATCTGTCTGCTCCTGTAAGAATCGTTACCCAAAGAAGCAACTATTTAGGTTTTGGCCCCTTTTATGTATATTCATACATTCTTTTCTTTTTTCATGGTCCATCATTTTGCTACCTAAAGGCCAAGAGGTTGGAGAAGACAGAGGTCAGGGACGGTTGGTGAATGTGTAGAAGGTCAGCAGCTCTGATGTTGGAGCTGCACAAGAGAAGCCTGTGTGTCTTCTGAAGGGACGGCTGAGAATCTCCACGCATGTTTTTAGCTGCTTGAAGACACACCTGGGGGGTATTCCAGGAAGCATGTTTAAACTAGCCTGACTTTAAGCCTGAACTCTGGCTGAAATCCGCCTGAACTTGCTTACTCGGGGTATGTCGGTTCCAAAAGACCGGATATGAGTTGGCGTAATTACGCTCGACTTGGTAACCCTGGGTAAACGCACGGTACATAAAGACATTCTCAATAGATCGCCGATTTTTGGAGTCACCATGGAAACGCGTGGTGAAAAAAAAAAGAAAACGCTGTACTTCTGTGAGACGGAGTCTGAGGTTTTAATGACGGCGTATGAAGATTACACGACCATCAAAAAAGTAACACGGCTGCATCATCAAAAAAAAAAAAAGACTTTCTGCGTGTAGAAAAAGAGCAGACCAAGTAACCGCACGAGTTTCTGATCAAATTTCCATTTCCCTCGTGAAGCACATACATATATAACTCATCCAATTTTGCCAACTTAAATGAATTACTTCTATTGGTAACAAAAATTGAGTTAAAATTATTCAACCTAATTTCTTACGTCTATAAAACTCAATAATTGTTTATACAACTCAAATTTACGTATTTATCTTACTAAATGCCATATTACTCCAATTCAATTAATATTTTTTTCCATCTTAATTAATTACATTTCTCGAACTCTCAAATGCCTAAGTTTGAGCCGGCAGATATACTCATTTTTTTAACAATAAAAAAGACGGGGTGAATAATGCACGGAGTACAAAAATTCGTTAAAGAATTAACCGTGAGTGTCATTATAAGGATTTGCCGTAGGGGTGCTATATAAACTAACCATCCTCTCCTTTACTCTGACTCATGGTGCAGAGACGTAAGCTCAGTACGGCAAAATAACTCGGTGAAGCATGGCAAAACACAGTAAAACAGCTAAACAAAAAAACACATTTGGTCAAAAACCCACACCTAAACCCAAATCCGTCCAGACAGGCAAAGGGAATGATATCCCACAATCCTTTGCGGTGCCGCTCTAACAGCAGCACCAAAGTTACACCTTCTTAATTGAATTACTTTGAATGAAAGGAAAATAACTGTCTGAAAACTACGTGTAATTTTTAAACCGACTTACAAAAAAATGATTTATTTTAACTGAAACAAATAATAAAGTTAGATCAAAGTAAAAGAAAATATTTTCCAGCATCCATATGTGGTCTTATCACCCTCTCACGGTAGAAAAAGTATTATCTGAGCTTCTTCATCCACTAAATCATCTTCAAATGGACACGCCATGCTGCTTCACCTCTCTGTAAACAAACTAAGCTTCAACTAAACCTGCTCCCGACCAGGTTATGTTCAGAGCATGAGTTGCCATGGCAACTTGACCTACCCTGAAACATACCTCCATTTCTGGAACCGAAAACTGAGGTTATCAACTTCCTTAGCCTCAAACTTACCGTGAGAGCTAGCATAACCTGCTTTCTGGAATACCCCCCTGGAGAAAAGGCCCATCAGGACCAGCTGTGCTGGACAACAACCACACAGCCTGTTCAGAACCATCAGTGTAGTTCCACAAAACACCACTGGAGGTCAGTGGGACTCCAGGGCAGCGGGTCAGACAGACCCTACCTCCAATTCTGTCAGTTGGGAGGAAAACCAAGTTGGAGATAATCTTCTTGGCTTCTTTGATGCTTCACACTCTGATGAATAATGGAGAGAAGATCATATTTCCGAAGCTTTAACTTTGGTGGCCTGGAAAAAGCAGAATGCCTTTTTTCAAAGAGATCTTATTTTCACAAGTAGTTCTTGTCTCTGTGTCTGCAGGATTCCTGGTTATTCTAACAATTTCCAAAACTAGAAAGGGGGCGGAGCTTTCAGCGTTCCTCTCTGGTGGAAACAACTGCCTGCTTTTGGTCAGAAGATTGTGGTTCATTGTGCTGCTATAAACCTGGACAGCTGTGGGACGTCCCACAATGCACCTCTGGGTGCATTGTGGGACGGAGCAAGACAGGGGTCAGCCACCCCCGCCCAGGAGGGGGGAGAAGGGGGGCCCACGAGGGTTGTTGTAAACGTGGCCCGACCGGGCTCGGCCACTGTTGGAAATTTGTGCGAGGCCCAGCACCCGGGGACAGGGACCAGAACCCACCCCACAGGGATACAGACACCCCTGGCTCAGGTGTAATGCGATCCCCGGCTTGTGAAAAAAGGCTCAGGGATCCCTCTCCCTGCTTGGAGAGAGGACCCAGGAAAGCGGCCCTTGGCGACACGGCCGCCGTCGCCAAGGGCCCAGTATCCCCTACCAGGGATGGGATAGGGGACAGATGGTCCAAGGTCCCACCTTCCTTGCAAAATGAGTGTGTGTGTTTGTGAGGGTGTGTGTGTGCATGTGTGTGTGTTTATGTTGGGATGTATATATTGAGGGGGGAGGGGTGTGTGTACTAAGGGGGGTGCA
>JAUDJI010001151.1:0-11449 GCA_037389245.1 Oryzias sinensis | reverse complement strand
ATACTTATGAGGGATCGTCCAGACTGCTTTCCAGTTGATATCTGGAACAAATTGATTCCAATAATTTAAAATATACGGGGGAGAGGTATAAATCTTTTGAAATAATCTGCGTATTTTTATATTAGTGGTACGCCCATAAGAGAAGCATATTTTTCCTACCGGTGACTCATCCGCGTTGGATATTGTATTTTGATTAGGTATCAAATTATCAGTGTTCTTAAATAACATTACTATTCCTGAGGGGATAGCCTTCTGCACCATTGAAAACTCTTGTAAAGTAATAGGTAAATTATACTGCGATAGGAATTCGTTATAGTTTAACAGCTGCCCCTCCTTATTAAATCGTTGAGCCACCAGTAGGATCCCATTCTTGATCCAGGTCTCTAAATAGAGCAATGTATTTTTGTATAAAATATCTTTGTTGTTCCAGATGATGTACTTGTGTGGAGAAAAATTATGTTTGTAAATAAGGTTCCATGCTAAGAGAACCTGCTTATGGAAGGATGAGAGTTTTGTGGGGAGTTTCTCAACATTATAGTGACAATTTAAAATAAATTTAAAGCCTCCAAAACGGGAGAAAATCTGAAATGGTATGATGTTCCAGATAGCGGTGGGGTTCTTCAAAAAATTTTTGGCCCAATTAATTTTAAAAGTATTATTGAGAGAGTTAAAGTCTAGAAAGTTAAGTCCACCTGATTCATAGTCATTCATAAAAACAGACTTTCTTATGTAATGTGTTCGATTTTTCCAGATAAAATTAAGAAGTGTGCGATCAATTTCTTTACAAATGTTGTTGTCAAGGTGTAAGCAGATGGCGACATAAGTTAGACGGGAGATTCCTTCTGCTTTGGTTAGCAGTACTCTACTTCTTAAGGATAAGTCCCTTTGTAGCCATTGATTAAGCTTCTTTTTGGTTTTCTGTATGATTGGAGTAAAGTTAGATGAACATCTTTGTTTTTGATTTTTATTAATTAAAATACCCAAGTACTTAATTTCTTGTCTAACAGGGATCGTGCAGATAACATCAACTGAGCAGTCTTTAATAGCTAGTAATTCACATTTGTTTACGTTTAATGTTAAACCAGAAGTTTGAGAAAATATATTAATTACGTCTAAGATTAGAGGAATCTGGCTTGAGTTTTTTAAAAAGAGTGTAGTGTCATCAGCCAAATGGCTAATGATAAGCTCTTTGCCAGCTATGGTAATGCCCTGCACATTACTAGAAAACAAATGTGGTTTGTTAGGATTTGAGTGCAGAGAAGAAACAGATATGGTGAGATTGGGCAACCTTGGCGAATGCCTCGTTTTAGGTCAAATCTAGGGGTGGAGCCATGTCTCATTTTTATAGAGCTGTTACCAAACGAATATAAAGTTCTGACAGCATTACAGAAAAAATCTCCAAAGCCGAATAATTTTAATGAGTTGAAAATAAATTGGTGTTCGATTGTGTCGAATGCTTTATAAAAGTCTAGGAAAAGAATAAAGCTGTCATCAGGCACCAAATCAGAGTAATCAAGTAGATCTAGCACCAATCTGATATTATTAGAGATATGCCTATTTTTCATGAAACCTGACTGCGTTTCATCGATGATTAACTCTAAAACTTTTTTGATTCTATTAGCAAATATTAAAGCCATAATTTTATAATCACAATTTAGCAAGCAAATGGGTCTCCAGTTTTCAGTTAAGAGTATGTCTTTATTTGGTTTTGGAATGAGAGTTATTAGACCTTGAGAAAGTGTTGAAGGGAGAGCATTTTTTCTATACTTTCTAAAAAAGTTTGTCGTAGGAACGGAGCTAAATTATTAGAGAATGCCTGGTAAAATTCTGCAGATAAACCATCTGTGCCGGGAGATTTGTTGGACTTCAGCGCGAAGATGGAATTAAGTACTTCCTCCAGAGTTAGAGGGCTGTCGCACTGACTCCTGTCCTCCTCGTCAATAGTTCGGAGGTTTTGAATATTGTTAAAAAATAAGGAGGAAATGTCCTCATTGGATCTTGAGCTGTATAGATTAGAATAGAAATTAGCACAAAATTTTGAAAGATGTATCGGATTGTTGGAAATAGTGCCATTGATACTTAAGCGGTTAATAAAGTTGTTTGTTGATCTGTTTTTATCCAGTCTAAAGAAGTAGGCAGAGTTTTGCTCTCCCTCCTCCAGCCATTTTTTCCTGGATCTAACAAAGGCACCTTCAGCTTTGTGTTGATATATTTGGTCTAATTTGTTTTGAAGGTCAATTAAAGTTAATTTATCCTCCTCCTCAACCTCTTCTGGTCTTTTTTGATAATAAGACATAATTTTGTTTACCACTTCTTCCTCTTCAGCTTTTCTTAATTTGGCATTTTGACTTCCATATTTTCTTAAGAATTTACAAGTTTCAAATTTAAAAAGTTCCCAATTGGTGCAAAAAGATTTTTCTTTATTGGCCTTATTCCAATAAAAATTAATCAATTTTGTAATTTCAATTTTGACTGCTTCATGCCTCAGTAAAGAATTATTTAGCTTCCAGTAATTGAATTTCTGAGTAGTACTGTCAGGAGTAATAATTTGGATATTAATATAAATAGTTCTATGATCCGTCAGAGGGGTTGGCAAAATATTCACAGTGATGTTATCTTTATTTATACAGCTTGAAACAAGTCAGAAATCAATGCGAGATTGTTTGGAACCGGTGTTATTACTCCAGGTGAAACGTTTGTCTTGGGGAAATTTCTCTCTCCAAACATCCACAATATCGAACTTATTCATAAATCCTTTGAGATTGGTGCTATATGAAGTTTCCCGTCTTGGAGGCCATCTATCAAGTGTATTATTGATAGCAATATTAAAGTCCCCCCCAACAAAAAGTATGGAGTCTGGGTATCTGGATAACCATAAGCTTATTTTTTCTTCTAAGGAGTCCAGTAGTTTGTCGTTGTCACTTTTATTGTTGTAACCATATATATTAACAATGATAAAATTGTAAATATCATTTTTAACTGCCATACAGATGTAGTGGCCAAGAGTGTCACATTCAGAGTCTAATATGTAACCAGAAAGTTGTTCTTAAGTGTGGGGACACCAGATGAACATTCAGAACCATGAGATAACCAAATATCGTTGCCCCATTGTGATTTCCAAAAATTTGCATCAGTAGATGTGGAATGACTCTCTTGCAAAAAACATAAATTTGTTTTAAATTGTTTAAGAAATAAAAATAGAGCTTTGCACTTGCATGTTTGCCTTAGTCCCCTGGCGTTGAGAGAAACGAGTGAAAAAGACACGTTTAATGAACTGATCTAACAAAGAAAGAATAGATTTACAGAAGAGAAGGGGACCGAGCACTGGACGATTCATACAAAAATAATGTAATAATCCTGACTAACTAAATAAAGATAGAATAACATCCAACCCGTTTTGGTTTAGAAAATAAAATAAAATAAAATAAAAATGTGCAGCCAAAATAAGAAGAGGGCTATAAGTTTGTTTGTTTTTTTTTTTTTCTCTTCTTCTTCTTCTAAGAAATTAAGGTTTAAAATAATGTTATAGCCCTGATCAGACAATGATGTATGGACAGTAAACATCAACCAAATTTGTAATTAAGAAATAGTGTTAATAGTCTCACCGAAGCAGTCAGCTTTTAAATGTAGGATGAGCGTTTCTATGAAGGAGGGAGCACTTCTGTTCCATTGATGAAGCCACGGGCTCCAACGAAGTATGCCGACTTCCCCTCCTTGCGTGCTTTGTCTATTAATGGCCACAATTTGGCACGACGACTTCTGTCTTCCTGGGATAAATCTTCAGTGAATTTCAAGTGATTCTCTCGCAGGTAAAAGGATGTTTTGGCTGCTTTCCAGACAGCATCCCTGGAGACACGTGAGGTGAACTGTATGAGGATGCCTCTCGGATTGGCGTTGCCTTGCTTCCTGGGTCCCAGTCGATGCACGGTGACGATGACGTCAGGCAGCTTCTGTTTCTGTTCAGGTTAAACCGATTGGCAAATTTCTATCACCTTTCTTCGTGTGTCTTCTTTCTCAGTTTCCATGGCACCGTGTAGTTTGAGGTTCCATCTTCTGGAGTATCTTTCCAGATTAGACAGTCTCAGCTGGTGGTTATCCAGTTGGTCTCCGCCTCTTTTTACTTTTCTTTCAAGGTCATTCACTTTTTTCTTTACATCTTTCATTTCAGCATGCATAAAGTCAATCGATTTTTTGAGACCTTCAATCTTCAGAGCATTTTCTTTCACCATACTTGAATTCTCTTTCACCATGATTTCCAGACTGTCTGATCTTCTGTTTATCAATGCTGAAAGATGGGATATGATCTCGTTTGAAGTGGGTGGATCGTTGCTGCCGGAGTCGTACATCACTTTTTTTGACGCTGGAGATTTGAGAGGTGTAGCAGGGAGGGATGGAAAGTCATCCATATCTTCAACATTTGGAGCAACCGTTGACTGGGATGCAGCGTAGTGTTGGCAGTTGTCCACAAGTATGTTGCCTGAGGTAGCGATAGCTTCGACAGCCTCTCCAGATGCTAGCTTGGATTTTGATATATCTAATCCTCTCTTTGCACCTTTTGAAGTCGGCATACTGCTTCTTATCTCTTAGAGGTCAATGTATTCTTGTTTATAAAGAGATATGTTGGTGTTTTAAAGAATAAAGTCAGGGTTTTACCGTATTTCAAGAACTTTTTGTGCAGAACTCGGTAAAGAGCGTCTACTCACTCCGCCATCTTGGTTGCCCCCCCCGCCGAACGGTTATTGTACCTACACCAGATCGACTCAAGCTGCCTGATGTTTTCGGGGTCCTTCGGGTCCTTCGACCAATGATGACGTCACCCTACGGTAACGCCAGTTGGACAAACTAGTTAGCGAGCGATTTTACGTTTAGCGATTTTACTACTTAGCAATTTTACGTTTCCTTTTGTAAAGTTTTTCTCACTCATAACTAATAATGGCATTTGTAATTTTAAGGTGTCTGACATAATTGTTTGTTATGTGTGACATTATTATTTTTTACACCAAATCTAAACTGTACTTTAATACATAAAGAGAACAAATATGTTCTGTTTATATTTTAAAGGGAGAGCCATTGGCAATATAAACTTATTTTTCCAATTTGAGCAAATTTACGACTGTATAAAAACAATATTCATTTATGGTGTGCAGTCTGGTTTAATACTCCCAAATGTCAGTTTCCCTTTTTTTTATCTCAGAAAAAACATTGTCATTTGATAACTATAATCAAAAGGAGCAGCCTACAGTCCTATGCAATAATTGAATTCCACACTATGGAATTACAGACCTTCTTCAGATTTAACATTTATGATTGCAAAGTTTATATTTCCCGTTTAAAACTTGTTGAAAGCATTAAAAAACTTATTACAAAAAACAGCACACTTTTTTGTTCAATTTTTATTTGTTCTTCATGTTTTATCAAAACAAACAAACAAACAACGTAAAGTAATGGTATTATCGAGTTGACAAATCATTAATGTTGTTATTATTTTATTCAAACATTTCATTCATTTATGTAAATGGAAAAATACATGCCCTTTGTTTAGTATTTTTTGGAATTATTTTTCTGATTTTTGTAAGTGTCTTAAATGCATTCCTAACAAAAACAATGAAACTACAGTATTCATTCATCATTCATCTTCTTTACCGTTTATTCCCTCTCTGGGTCACAGGGGTTGCTGGAGCCTATCCCGGCCACTTGGGCGTAGGCAAGGGATGCAGTGGACAGGTCGCCAGTCTGTCGCAGGGTAGAATATCCTCAATCACACATCCATTCACTCTCACACTCACACCTATGGACAATTTAGAGTTGCCAATCAACCTATGAAGCATGTTTTTGGACGGTGGGAGGAAGCTGGAGATCCCGGAGAAAACCCACGCATGCACGGAGAGAACATGCAAACTCCACACAGAAAGGTCCCCCGTTGATGTTGTTTTTCACGTCCCCCAGCCAGGGGCCTTCTTGCTGTGAGGCAAGAGCGCTAACCACTGCGCCACCGTGCGTGCAGCTGTTGGTGTGTTTGGAATAAATGGGCTAGATGCTTAAAAGGAGACTTTGTCTCTCTTCTTTTGTCTTCCAACCTGAGGCTGTCCGGGGTTGTGCAGTGTATGGGGCACAGACAGCTCTCCGATAAAACCTTATCATGAGCAGCTTGGCTTCAATACCCCGTTCAAGTGACGGTCTGGCCGCATCCTTACAATTTCATCATTGTGTTTTACAGTGCTGGTAGTCCTGTTCATTTTCTCTCCTTTTTTATTTGCAACGTCTAAGATGGCTGACTCACAATCTTTATAAATATAGTAGAGTGTAGTAAAAATGCACTTGGGAGCAATGTTGTGTTGCTCTGAAATGCAGAATAATGTTGGATTTTAAGTTTTCTAACCAAAACAAAGTCTAAAGCTTATTGACAAGTTTTGAAAAAAAAAACACGTGCTTTGACACAGGGGCTTTATCTCCAGTGTTTACATTCTTTTTATTCCAGTAACTATTCAAGAGTTGACACAATCCCAGCGGATTCTTATGTGGAGAAAGCAGCCTCACACTGAGATGCAGCGCTGCACAGTAGGGACATGATTACGTAATCACCTTGAATCAGCTGATTCTGCAGCACAGAAAAGAGGCTTTTTTAGGATGACCCAAATGCAGGACCAGACTCCAACGTTGAGGGATCCAGAACTCTTTTAATAAAAAAAACCCCACCACATTTGGTGGTTAAAACTCCACTAAAATAACCAGGGGGGTATTCCAGGAAGCATGTTTAAACTCCCCTGACTTTAACCCTGAACTCTGGCTGAAATCCGCCTGAACTTGCTTACTCTGGGTATGTCGGTTTCAAAAGACCGGATGTGAGTTAGAGTAATGACGCTTGACTTGGTAACCCTGGGTTTATGCATGTGCACGGCAAGTACATAAAGACATTCTCAATGGATCACAGATTTCCAGAGTCACCATGGAAAAACATGGAGAAAAAGTCCAGAGGACTCCTTCAGCTGTTGGGCTGAGAGTCTGGGAGCTTCAGCTGTCCTGCTTTTCTCTGCACTGACAGCAGCTTCCAGCTCTCTCTCTCTCTCTCTCTCTCTGTCTGTCTCTCTCTCTCTCTCTCTTTCTCTCTCCACGTTTGCTGGGTGTCTTTTTGCTGCTGCTGAGCGCTGCAGGAGTGTTGACTTGGTCTCAGCCACAGACTGCTGACATGTTAGCTGATGTTTCAGCTGAGTCAGCTCTTCTTTCCAAGCTGATGTTTCCTGCAGAGATTCCTGCAGGAGTTCCTCCTGCTCCTTCTTTCCCAGAGTTCCTGCAACCAGACGGAGTCTTTGTGCTTTGGAGCTGCTTCTCTTGGATGAAGCGCTTGGTTAGCTCACTTTGATCTCTTTCATGTGGGACTTTGTCTTGAAGCGGATCAAACTGAAGGTGGGACTCCCAAAGCAAACGTTCTGGGATGTTTGCTTCAGCTCTGTGCTTCTGTTCTCTGGTTGCTTCTTTGCTTTGGTTGCAGAGACTTGGAGCTCTCTCTCTCTCCATGCAGATCAGCAGCTTCTTTGGAGGCAGAGGCAGCTGTGTGGGAAGTCTCTGCAGGTCCAGAATCTTCTGATGGATCAGCAGCTGCTGCAGGTTCCTCTGGGTGGAAACACATTTCTGCCAAACAGAACATCTGACATTTCAAGCCGCCATCTGTTCCTAATGTTCATTCCCCGTCATCATTGAAAGCTTTTGGAATAGTCCCTAAAGCCAGCGATGGGGCCGCTTTGGAGCCTGAACTCATCACTCGGTGTCACGGTGGCAGAGAGATGACAGATCCCAAATCTGAGGCTGAAATGATCACGTCCTACCAGCTCCACTCTGGATTTGGGACCAAAAACCTTTGAAGATGTTGGAGCATTGTTGGAGAATAGACTGACAACATTTGTTTGGAAGAAAGATTGACCTTTGACCCCTCCCTCATGTGTTCCACATCCAGCTGCAGACACACCACTACAGCTCACATTCCACTTCTGATCCAGCAGTTAGAACCAGAGCCTGCATTTGCAGCAGGTTCCAACCCACTGACCACTGATCCACACAGGGGGACGTCCTAAGGGGCGGAGTCAGCCACTGGAGAGAGCAAAAAGGAGAAATGGGGGTCACTCTGGGCCTCTCTGTGTCTGGACCTTCAGAGGGACAGTGGTTTGGTCCAGAACACGGATGCTAAACTAGCTCTCTGGAAACTTGAACTTGTTGAATGGGAAACTTCCTGAAATCTTCTTCATCTGTTGACTTGTTCTTTCTTCATCTGAATGAGCTCAGTCCTCTCCCAAATCCAACTCCATCTATCTTCAGTGCTTTGGACTGAGTTGGAGCAGAACTAGAGCTTTCCCAGATGTCCTAGTACTTTTAGATCAGTGTCTTCCAATATTTGGAGCCCAGGTTCACTTCTTTCCCTGACAAAAATCCCAAAAGGCCTACCAGCCACCAAATAGTCAGAAAGCAGAGAAACTTGGTGGTCTGCATTGATGAGAAACCAGTCCCTCCAGGATGACACATGGCTTTTTGGAATCATTTCACACACAAACAAACGGGAAGTTGTGCTTGTTTTTCTGAGAAAATGCAATCAAATGTGTGATAATGGTCAATGTAAATGTTTGGATAAAGGCTGTAGGGGATTCAGGGATTGTGGAGCGGTTGTTGTTTCCTTCTGGGTTAAAGTGCAGTTTTGTGTAACCTCCCAAAGAGGAGAAACCCAAAAAAGAAAGGAAAAGCAAAGAGACAGGTGGAAGCCATCATGAGATTCCTTTCAAACAGGAAGTTCTTTGTCATTTCATGCACTAGTTTCATTTAGCTCTAGTTGTTGAACATTCTAGAAACTCCTAGAAACATTTTCTGTCCACTTTGAAACCATATGGGGCTGACTTGGCCTTGCTCGCTGGGATACGGCCAACATCCAGAAATCTACCAACAGACATTTTTAGCTCTAGTTGTTGAACATTCTATGTTTTGAATAGGCAGGCTCTTCTAAAAGAAACTAGCAGGAGCCCCAGCGCTGGTCTTTGCTTGGATTTGTTTTAGACTTGTTCAGAGTCAAATGCATGTTTTAAGGGGAGGAGGATTATTTTGTTGTTGCTGTTTTTCTTCCTATTCTTCCAATCCACTATATGTCCCGTGTTGAATTCTACTATTAAAATGTGGGAAACAAATGTTTATCAAGTCCAAATCAATCCAAAAGCCTGGAGACTGGATGGCTGTGGTCCTCCCTTTGACCTGGACAGTGGTTGCCATGGCGACCTGCACACTCACCAAGCTGGAACTTAGAAGAAGAAAAAGAGACCAAAATGATTGATAAAGCAGGTTTTCCAGGGAAATCCCACAAAGTGCTTTCCAAGCTAGAACTAAGAATATCCAGCATGCATTTGGAAAAACTCATTAGCTTCTTGTGGAAAATGATGAGTCATTGGAAAAGCATTCTATGAATGCTCAGAAAACTTCCTCTAAGGTTGTGGTTGTTTGGAGAAGTCCTCCTCTTCAAAGAAGTTCTCCTGACCATCTTCAAAGCCACTTTCTGCTTTTTCAAACGCTACTGTTCAACAAAAACTTGGTTTCTGCCACAAAACCAACCTTAGACACTGAAACAGAATGAATCCAATGCAGAAATGTGTTGACACCTTTAATTCAAAGCTTCAATCAGTTTGTATCTCATGAAGAACATTTCAAAAATCCACATTTGGATCAGGCGTCTTCATCAGAGCACAACTCATGTTTCCAGGACTGTGACTCACCAATAGATCCTCATTTCCTTTACACAATCTGTTTCCATCATTTGGATTTTTCATAAAAACTTGAGTTAGAAAAGAATTGTTGCCCCCAAAATGTCCAGTCTGAATAGTCTATGGTTTGTTGTGTTTGGTTGCTAGGTAACAGGGTCTTTGATGTCTATGATGTCATGGTGGCTTTCAGAGTTGAACTCCTGAATATGACGGTAAACATTTGGATTGAACCAAAATGGGATTGAAGCTCATGCTAAATCCTGATCTCAATGCTGAAAAAACCTCCTCCTAGATTCTGGTTGTTTGGAGAAGTCCTCCTCTTCCAAGAATTCCTGAAAAAAGCCCTCATTTCTCCTGACCATCTTCAAAGCCACTTTCTGCTTTAGTTTAGTCCAAACTTGCTTTATGCTGACAACATTTACAGCTTGAATCCATCTGAAGAATCCAAGGAAACAAACCAATCTAAGTCTGCATTCATGCCACTTCAGAACCAACAAAGCATGTTTCCAGGACGCTGACTTACCAATAGAACTTGGGATTTCCTTTGCAGAATCCTTCTCCGTGTGTTTTCCTTTGTTTTTCTCCCCAAAACCTAAAGCAGAGATTTTTGCTGAGCTGCAGAACAAACGTCTGACTGCTTTAACCGCTGTTGATGGTTTGTTGTGTTTCCCTCTATAGCTGCTATGGTGTTGGTATGGTTGCTAGGTAACGCTGTCTTTGATGATGATGACGTCAGAGTGGCCTCTAGAATGGACTTTTGTCTTGTGTAACCAGGAGCTGTAACCTTTAGGGCACTAGGACCCAGAAAGAGGTCCAGGCAGTGACGGTGTTCAGTGACGGACTGCGCAGCCGCACTTCCTCCAAACGCCACTATTCATCAGCGCGTGGAGCGCCAGAGTCCAAACGGGCTTAAGGCGCTTTGATAAAGCGCTCTGGAATCCAGCTATGGTGTGCTAAACGTCAGGTCCAAAACGTAAGATGCCATCAATGAAGTCTGTCTGTCAGCAGCAATCCAACGCTGATGGGGTTTAGCTTGTGGAGGATTTGAATGTTCATTTGCTCTCAGGTTGGTTCTGTGCTGGAAGCCCCAACCCTCAGTTCAGTCAAGTTAGAAAGATGCTAACCAGCTGTTCCCTCTGTCACCATGGAAACACGGACCGATTTAAAGTCGGACAGGATTTTCACGGAGCGGACTTCTAGACGTGGAGTATAAATACTCTAAGATGAATTCATCAGACATGAATCAAACAGTCTTTTCTACATAGAACAGAATGAAATCCACTGTGTTTTAGCAGCGTCTGTAGCATCACAGAGACGGTGTTCCACCAAAAACTGGGACCTGTCACATGTTGTTTCCTCGTGACAGAGCTGCAGCTTTAATGTCAATGATATAGAAGAGGAAGAATCCAAAACATTGGACTGTTTTCATGTGATCACATGGAAGCAGAATTAGGAAATCTCTAGGAAATCTGTCCTTGTTTTGTCAGCATGTTTGAATTGGAGTTTACAGTTAGACGACAATAAAGACGTGTTCAGACCAAGACATTACTTTGATGCTATTTTCTTTAGATCCATCATTTACAATCAAGGATTCATTGATAAATATTACTTATTGACAGAAAATAAAGAGTAAATGTATTTCTCATCCAGCAGTGATTGTGGTGTCTGTAAGTCTTTTATTTTGAAATTCCTCAAGGATGACCATCATGGTGGGATTT
>JAUDJI010001150.1:0-11449 GCA_037389245.1 Oryzias sinensis | reverse complement strand
CATGGGGTGTTTCATGGTGTGCGTTTTGTAATAATACTATGAAATTTGGTAGTCACTAATTGATGACAGTTGCATCCTGTCAGGCTCCTCCAGAACAGGGGGCCCCAAACTTTTTCCAGTGAGGGCCACATGACGTTTGCATTTTCTGTTCGGGGGCCGGGGTCAGTTTGAAATAGAGAAAGTGTGTCGATCGCTGGGTGTCCTTTATTGTAAACTGAAAGCCACACATGACCAAATATTAATAACCCAATTTGATATCAAATAATCCTCTCTGGGTTCTTTACATAAAAAGTCATGAAAAATAGATTTGATTTTAGAAAATCAATTATGAGCAAATCAATCTCTGTGGTTGTTCACAGAAATAAAGCTTCTGTTCTCCATGCACAATCTCAGGTAAATGTTCATCTCTCTTAATCTTCTCTTAAATGACTGATGTGAACAGTCTCTTCAGGTTTTTGTGTTCTTCCCTGATAATCCAGTTTTGGGGGTTTTCAGGAGGCTAACCTACAGACACCACTGTTTGTTCTCTCTGATCCACTTCCTGCATTCTGGATCAATGTTTGCCTTACGTAACCTTTTTGTCTTTTTCCTGTTTTGAATGGGGGGGGGGGGGGGTCAAGTTCTATGACTGGGGCAAAGTGAGTCTTGATCACGTGGCCAGCCTAAAAAAAAAAGGTCCCACTCTGGCATCGTTCAGGGGGCCGGGTCAAGGTGGAGGGCGGGTCGGGTCCAGCCCCCGAGTCGTAGTTTGGGGCCCCCTGCTCTAAGATAATGGAGGTGATTCAATGGTACTCCCACTCTGACTTTTTTTGGGGGGAGGTCTCAGACCTCTGGGGGCGCTTTCTGCCTTCTTGTTCACAGAAAGACGGACGCGCTGTCACTGACTTCACAATCATAAGATGCACTGAAATGGTTCAATGGCAGCGGCTCCATCTTCTTATTTCAGTCATGGTTCAGTGCTGATGGCAGCAGAATTCTCTGTTTCTGCTTCTCTGTGGATTTCTGCATGTGTGGTTCTGGTTCTGTTCACATGTTGAAAGTAAGTTCATGAATGTTTTGTTCTTTAATTCTGAAGAAAAGTTTCTGTTTTGATGTTTATTCTTCCAACCCCAAAGCTATAAGAACCTTTGACACCCTGGAATTTTTTAAATGTACAGAATAGCAACTTGCTGCTTTTTCTGCTCTTGTTTATAATTTTTGTTTTTTTCTCTTTTGTTCTTTATGTTCCCCTGGCAAATTGTATTACTCTTTGTTTTGTCTGTGTACTTAAAATTGTCTTGAATTTTTATCTTGTATATCTTCAATAAAGTTTAAAAAAAAAATCAAATTGCTTTTTTTTTGTGTGGAATTTGGCTAGTATTATCAAAAGGTTAATTAAAAAGTATTCCCTTCTTAGTGAATTATTAACACTATAAAAACCAAATAATACATCCTTGTATACCAAATCAATTTTTTCATACAACGAACAAAGGAGGTAAAGTCTTTCCAAAAAATTGCTGTTGGGGGGCATTTCCAGAAAAGATGTATAATTGTTTCAGTGTCTAATTTACAGAAGGAGCAGTTTTTATCAATGTCTATGTGTAATGAGGATTTGGCTGGGTAGCATCTGTGAAGAAGTTTAAAACAAACATCCCGGGGTTTATTTGAAATAAAATATTTAGAGGACAAAGTCCAAACTTTCTTCCATTCAATATCTGGGGCAAATTTTCTCCAATAGTGGGTCACATAGGGTACAACTGCAATATCTTTCTGAAACAGTGATCTTATTTTTTTATTTCTTGTAGATGTTCTTGTAAAGCAGGTCTTACCAATATTTGTATCAAATAAAGAGACTGAATGTGAGGGTAAAGGGTGAACAAGACCTTTAAATAACATTTTAACGCCTTTAGGAATAGCATCCATGACTATTGCAAACTCTTTGGGGGTAACTGGAATATTATAAGTGGTCAAAAATTGATTATATGACATTAAACACCCTCCCGAGTTAAAAAGTTGATTTACATAGAGTATATTATTTTGAAACCAGTAAGGGAAGAATAAAGATTTATTTTTGCACAAAATATTAGCATTATTCCAGATATAAAAGCTGTGAGGAGAAAATGAATGTTTATAGATTAGAGACCAGGCCAGAAACATTTGTTTGTGAAAATTTGCTAATTTAATGGGCAACTTTTGAATGTTATAGTTAGATTGGAGAAGAAAAGGGAGTCCACCGAGTTTAGAAAATAAATAGTATGGAATAAAATTCCATAAGGAATCTGGGTTGCTAAGAAATTTCTTAATCCAGTTGATTTTAAAGGTGTAGTTTAAGGTGGTGAAATCTAAGACATTAAGTCCTCCTGCGTCTATTGTGTTCAAAAGCACTTTATCTTTAATGTAGTGAGTTTTATTTTTCCAAATAAATTTGTAAAGCATTTTATCAACGGTTTTACATGTGGATGCGTTAACATTGAGGGCAAGTGCTGGATATGTTAATCTGGAGATTCCTTCAGCTTTGGATAATAAAGTTCTTCCTCTTAAAGTGATATCTCTCTGAAGCCAGCGGTTAAATCTCTTTTTGGTCTTTTCAATTATGGGATTAAAATTTAGGTTGCATCTATCCTCTGTGTTTTTAGAAATCATAATTCCAAGATAAGTAATTTGTGATTTTACAGGTATACCATGTAAGACTGAGTGATCGCATTCTGAAATAGGTAAAAGTTCAAATTTATTTATATTAAGTTTAAGGCCAGAACCTTCTGAGAATTTATGAATAAGGTTGATTACAACGGGAATTTGATCTGAATTTTTCAGAAAAAGAGTGGTGTCGTCAGCAACTTGACTTATAAGAATGTGTTTCTCAGCGACTGAAATGCCATGGATGTTATTTTCCTGGATGAAAGCTGCCAGCAGTTGTGCTGCTAGCAGGAATAAATAAGGGCTCACTGGACAGCCTTGGCGTACCCCCCTACCTGAAATCTTGGAGACGTACCATATTTAAGTTTTATTGTACTGTTAGAATTATTGTAGAGAGTTTTAATAGCTTTTATAAAAAAATGGTCCAAACCCAAATTTTTCTAGAGATCGATAAATGAATTCATGTTCTAGGCAATCAAAGGCTTTATAAAAGTCCAAAAAACAGAATAAAACTATTCTCATTTATTAGTTCGGAATAATCCAATAAATCTAAAACTAATCTGATGTTATTACTAATGTGTCTATTAGACATGAATCCTGATTGGGATTCGTCTATAATAGATGTTAAGGTTTGTTTAATTTCGTTTGGCTAAAATAAGAGCTAATATTTTATAGTCATTATTAAGTAACGAAATAGGTCTCCAGTTATCAATTTGAAGTTTATTCTTATTAGGTTTGGGTATCAGTGATATAATACCTTGTGTTAGAGTGGGGATAGCTTTCCCAGATTAATACTTTCAGTGAGCGTCTCCAGGATAAAAGGACTAAGTTCTGTTGAAAAGTTTTTGTAAAATTCACTTGACAATCCATCATTACCGGGAGATTTGTTCTTTTTAGAATCCTTATAGCATCTTGCACTTCCTCTAAGGTTATACTGGCATCACAGAGCTTTTTATGTGTTTCACTGATAATCTTACAATGTTTAATAGAATCTAGTAGCTCACGCGTTTTAATTTCTGAGTAATTAGAAGAGTAAAGTTTGTTGTAAAAGTCAGAGCAAAATGAGCCAAGAATTTTATGATCTGTTTCAATTTTGTTGTTAATTTGAAGAGAATCCAGAGAGTTATTGCTGAAATTAGAATTATCTATTCCAAAAAAATAGGAAGAACATTGTTCCCCTTCTTCCATCCACTTTGCTCTAGATCTTATAAATGCACCTTGTGTTTTCCTTTTATACATCTCTTCCAGCTTGTTCTGATATTCACCAAGTTCTATCAGCTCATTTTCAGTGATGTTCTCACTGCTTTTATTAGACAAGGCAGCAATTTTAGAGCAAAGTTCATTTTCCTCTTCCCTTCTAAGTTTTGCTAAGTTACTACTATAAGATCTCATAAATTTCCCAATGTCAAATTTTATTAATTCCCATTTAGGGCTGAATATTTTTAATTCAGTAGCTTCTTCCCAGTATGATTGGATTATTTTTTTTGTCATTTCTATTACAGTGTTGTGGGATAGAAGACTGTTATTTATTTTCCAGCAAACAGCCCTGGGAATTTTGGACATTGGGGAGAGAGTTAACTTTAGGGTGACTATCATATGGTCAGAAAAGGAGCTGGATGAGAATTCACATCAACATTAGTGACATTAATTCTTTTTTATGTTAGCCAGTAATCAATCCCAGATTGTTTAGAATAATCTTTGGTGTGCCAAGTAAATGATTTTAACGAAGGGAATTTTGCTCTAAAAACATGCACAATTTCAGATTTATCCATGAAATTTTCTAAATACTTATTGTTTGGATTAGTTTTTTTAGGAGGGTGTCTAAGGTGTTGTCATTAACAACATTGAAATCACCACCAAAAATCAAAAAGGCCTCAGGATATTTTTTAAGCCACAAACTAATTTTTCCATCCCATAAATCAAATAACTGACTGTTTTCCAAAGGAGAGTTGTAGCCATATACATTAGAAATGATCACCACGTTCTGGGAGATTAACAGCACCATAATAATTAAATGCCCATTAGGGTCACTGTAGTGATGGATGATTTCCCCAAGAAATTTATCCTTTAAAATCAAAACACCAGCCATTTTTTTAGAACCATGAGCTCCCCATATTTCTTTACCCCACTGACTTTTCCAAAAGGTTAAATCTTCCTTTGTGCTATGAGACTCCTGAATAAAACAAAAATCACATTTAAATTGTTTGATGAACAAAAAAACTGCTTTGCGTTTCAAAATATTTTTTAAACCCCTGGCATTAAAAGAAAGAAACGATAAAGACATGAACAGTAGAACAAATTCTCAACAGAGAACAATAAGGAGAAATGTGAACTTCAGAAGAGTGCTTCTTACTTTAAGAAACACGTTAGAACTCAAGCTTCACTTACTCAGAATATTAACATGTTTAAAGCCTGATAATGTCATTAAAAACTAAGTGACGTGAATAGTCACATTTTAACAACCAAGATCAAAACAGAATGATTTTAACTAAGTTTGGCAGACACCTTGAAGTTTTCTACCAGAAAGTACCGGTAGTCAGAGTGGTGTCCCACATCATCCTCAGGATGGTAACATGGTGACGGTTAGGTGGAAGGGGGCAGGAACAACTCGGTGCCGTTGGCGAAGGCGCGTCCAGCAATGAAGTAAGCCGTTTTGCCTTCAGCCCGAGCATCTCTCACCAGCGTTTCTCCCGGTCAGAAGCGATGAGGTCTTCAGAGAATCGCATGTTGTTTTCTTTCAGGTATCTGGACTTTTTGGCTGCTTTCCAGAGAGCATCTCTCAGGGCGCGGGAGGAAAATTGGAGGATGATGTTCCGTGGCGTGGTCTTATTAATGTCCCTCCTTCCAAGTCTGTGCACGATGTCGAGTCCTTCATTTACCTTGATGTTTTCATCCAGTAGGGTTTTCTGACAGATGCTGATGACTTTAGCTTTCACATCTTCGTTGTTGTTTTCTGGAACCCCGGCCAGCCGCAGGTTCCAACGTCGGGAATAACGCTCCAGCTCTTCAATGCGACTTTCACAGGACCCCATGCGCTGTTCCCCCATTTTAACTTTTGTGTCCATCTCCTTCATTTTAGTTTTCATTTCCTTCAGTTCCTCCGAAAGGAAGTCAATAGTTAACCTGACTTGACTTGGAACTTTGCATTTCTCATTAGGCCAACCTTTGCTTATCGTCTGTTGGAGTGTTTGGAGTGTAGCATCTTGTTCTGTCGCCACACGAATTGCATTTAGGCTTTGTTCAGATATTGGCAAGTGGAGCACCATGTTTACAGTTTCTATTTCTGCTTCCACCGAGCCACAGGAAGAATTTTCTGGAAGATATGCTCTGCTCAAAGTGTCAGCTAATAGCATATCTTTTCCTGGTACATACACCACATCCACATCATACTTCTGGATCCTTAACATCATCCTTTGAAGTCTTTTGGGTGCACTGAGAAGAGGTTTCTTAACAATATTCTCAAGTGGCTTGTGATCACTCTGAACCGTAACTTTTCGACCATATGTAAATTGGTGAAATTTCTCCATGCTGAACACAAGAGCTAAAAACTCTTTTTCTATTTGTGCATAGCCTCGTTCCGTTTGTGTAAGTGCTCAACTTGCAAAGGCAATGGGCTTACCATTCTGCATGAGTGCTGCTCCCAACCCTGTCTGAGGCATCACACTGTACCGTGAGTTCTTCCTCCGGGCTGTAATATTTCAGAACAGGAGCATTAGTAATAGTTCCCTTCAGCTTTATAAATGCATCTTCGTGTTGTTTGTTCCAGCTCCATTCACAGTCTTTATGTGTGAGTTTTCTCAACACCTCACACTGGTCAGAGAGATGTGGGCAGAACTTGGCCAAATAGTTCACCATTCCTAAGAGCCTCTGTACTGCTTTGATATCTGCAGGTTGTGGCATTTCATTGATGGCTCTCACTTTTTCAGGGTCTATCTTCAACCCATCAGCTGTTAGAAGATGTCCAACGTAGGCAACTTCTTTTTGACGCAGTTTCAATTTTTCTGCGTTTAGTTTGATGTTCTTCTGTCTGCACCTGTTTAAGAACAGTCTTAGTTTGTCATCATGATCACGTTCAGCAGCCTCTTGTGTCTCCCCTTGGCCGGTGATCAGTATATCATGTGCAATTATGTACAGACCAGGCAGGTTCTCCAGAGCCTGTGTCAACTTCCTCTGAAAGATCTCTGGGGCAGTACTGATTCCCATTGGCATCCTGAGCCAGCGGTAACGTCCAAATGGGGTGGAAAATGTTGTCACTTCTTCCAGTTCTTCTTCCAGTTTGACATGCCAGAATCCACTTTTGACATCACACAGCGTGAAAACTTTAGCTTTGGACAGATCCGGCAGAATATCTTCGATAGTCGGCATAGGGAAATGGCTGCGCTTCAGTGCTTTGTTTAGGGGTCTTGGATCAATACAAACTCTTGGTTTTCCATTTGATTTTTGGACAACCACCATACCGCTAATCCAGTCTGTGCTTCGCTCTACAGGCGAGATTATTTCTCTGTGCACTAAATCTTGTAGTTCATCTTTCTGCGGTTTTATCATTGCTACAGGAACACGTCTTTTTGGTAACTGCACAGGTTTGATGGACTCATCTATTTCAACTTTATAAACTCCATCCAGACATCCATCTCCAGTGAACACGTCTGCATATTCCGTCTTTATCTGTTCTAATGTCCACTGTTCCTGTGAGGGAGTCTGTGAGGTGACAATGCTGTCTAGTGCCATGATGTTCTCATAATGGACTTTGATTAGTTTCATGGCCTCACTCGCTCTTTTGCCCAACAGCGGCACAGAGCAGTCTTTATTCACCACTTGGAACTCCAGCTGGTAAAGCTTCTGGTTCCGAGGGTTTCTCAGCTTCAGTTTGCATTTTGCAAGTGGTCTGAGCTTGCTTTTGTTGTACATGACTAGAAGTGTCTTTGTGTCTTCCAGTCTGGTATCAGGATTCAGTAAGTTAACTGGGATAACATTGCAAGTAGCACCACAATCTATTTGGAATTTTACAATGTCTTTGCCTAAGAGCGTGCCAGCAAAAAGCTTAGTTTCTGTTTCCTTTTTACTGTCTGTTGCCTGCTCTGCCTCTGATCCTGTCACACATAGGATGTCTTCATATTCATCACTGTCGCATTCCGCCACATTATGCACTGATCTCTTTTTACTATGTTCTGCTCACATTTTACACTTAACTGCAAAATGGTTCTCTTTGCCACATTTTGTGCATTTCTTGCCATAAGCTGGGCACTTCTCCTTATTTCTGTCATGTGATTTTCCACAAAACTTGCAGTCTGTGACACGGTACTGTTTCTGATATCCTGCTCTTTGCACTGCATGCACCTCCTCCATCATTAGTCCAGAAATTGCTTTGCTGTTCTCTCGCGACAGTTCAGTGGCTCTGCACAGCTGCACACACGTGTCCAGAGTCATGTTTTTCTCACGCAGCAGTCTCTCTCATTTGCGCATTGTTAATTCCACACACAATACGATCTCTGATCAGAGAGTCTCTTAAAGTCCCGAAATTGCAGGATTTGGTCAGCAGCTTCAACTCCGTGACGTTGCTGTCGATTGACTCACCCCCACCTTGGTTCCTCGAGAAAAACTTGTAGCGTTCCACCGTCTCGTTAGTTCCTGGGCTACAGTGATCGTCAAACCTCTTAATTATGTCTGCAATCTTCCATGCATCCTGCGCCGATTCACCCATCAGTGTCTCTAGGAGCTCTCTGCCACTTTCACCGATAAGATAGCGAAAGAGTTTCACTTTCATTTTTTCATCGTCGGCGGGAACCGTTAACTCCACATAGAGGATGAATTCATCCCTCCAGGTCTTCCAAATCCGTGAAAGGTTACCGGACTCAAAACAGAGCGGCTGTGGAGGTTTCAGACCTTCCATGGCTTCACGTAATCAATGTCGGCCTCCGATTTTCCCGCGACTCCAGCCAGGCGCGCTGCAAAACTCCGTAGCGTATTTTCAAAAAAGAGTCTCCGCCGCTGCCACCATGTTATATTCTGGTTTTCCTCCAAGAAACGTAACACAGAATATTTCAATTCTACCCAACAGGGCAGTACTTTTAATTAACTCAGGCAGGGTAAACTCTTACAGTGCAGCTCAGGTGCATGCTCTCATTCATTCAGACTGTGCAACGTCCGACTAGCAACCAATAACACACAACAATAGTTCCTATTGTTACAGAGCTCGAGCGCGAGTGTCTTACCGAGACGCCATCTTGGCCGTCACCGTCACCGTCACGTGCCTCAAAAAGCAATTTGATTTCCAGCTCGGCTTTTGGTGTTGTGACGTATGAGCGGTGTTTCTGACAGTGCGCACTCCAGAGTTGCGAGGAGGAGTGTTTTCCACATTTATATTCATTTTTTGTCCGTCTGAATACATTTACACAAACTTTAATGAAAATTCAGACTTTATTTCATTGAAAAGCCTTTAAAAAGAACCGCGACGATTAAAAAGTTAAATTTTCTAAACAGAAACTTTTCTTCTGAACTAAACAACAGAACATTCATGAACTTACCTTCAACATGCGAACAGAACAAGAACCACAAAAAAATAAAAATCCACGGAAAAGAAGCAGAAACAGACAAGAATTCTGGTGCCATCAGGAACGAACTGAGACTGCGGGGATGGTGCTAAAAATCCGTAGATCTACATAGGTGCTGGAATAGGTGCAGCGACCCATTGGTCTGTCGGTCACATTCGTCACCGCGTACTACTGAATATTCATTACAGCTCTGCATCGACCCGCCCGTCTAAGAAACGTCAGAACGCCTGCCTTCTTTACAAAACATACCTCTTTGCCGTTTTTTTACTTGTGGTGATTTAATAAGCTTGGAATGATGGAATTGATTTCCACTGCTGATGATCTGTCTGATTCCTTGATGTTGGATTTTGTATGTTAATGTTATGTTCAATAAAGCTAAAAAAATCTTTTTAAAAAAAACATACCTCTCGGGGCTGGACCAATCGTGACAATCAGAGAAAAACGGAGCGGGGACAGTGGGAGAGAGAGAGAGAGAGAGAGAGAGAGAGAGGCGGATTTGACTTGAATGAAACCTTTTGGTGTCCGCGATGATTCTGGAACTGTTGCTACTCGAACAACTGAAGAAGAGATTCAAAGACATCAGTATTGGGAAATGGCTGCATGGAGGATGGATGCAAAAGCAGAGGCGGTAAAACACAGCTGTGTTATGACTGAGGAGGAGAGACAATGGGGGGGTGAGAGTGAGGATAGACATAGTCTTGATGGAGCTGATGCTAGAAAACAGAGACGGTAATGTGGGCTGACAGTGATGAAGAGGGAGAGGAAGACTCTGAAGTCATTCCTAAAGCCATCAGATGTTTCACTGCCACAGATTTGGACACATTGCTGCTGTTGGACAGGAAAGCAGAGGTGTCCCAGGTGTGGAGAGGATCACCGCTATGAATCCTGGGAACATGTTGAACTACGATGAATATCATTATGTGTTCTTGTTTGGGGAACTATTTTGTGTTGCGCACAGTTACCTGTCAGTATAAATAAAGGCGGAGCCACCTGCTGCGAGTTCTTCGTGGTGACAAGGTTGATGGCTGCCGGAAAGCTGAAAGTGCCTCCAGTCTCGTTTGTATTAGTGAATACTCCAGAGAAATGTCTGAACCTGAGAGCACAGGTGGGAGCACGCGCGCGACTCGGGAGCTGTCCGCTGCAGGAGATTCAACAGGTTATGGGCCCAGTCGAATGTTAAGCACGGCCATACACGGACGCGGACTCCCGCCGCGGGTCGACGGAGACGAAGCACGCTACCACATATGGGAGGCCAGATTTTTAGCGTACTTGAAAACGCTCGGCCTGAAGAAGGCTATTATCGGGAGCCAGCAAGCGGGGGCTGCAGACCCAGAGAAGCCAGTAGGAAAAACGAACTGGCTTATGCAGAACTATGTGGTTGCCTGGATGATAAGACGCTAATGCTAATCCTGTATGAAGCGCCAGACGATGGAAAGAAGAGTCTAGAAATACTGAGACGCCATTTTGAATCAGAAGAAAAACCGCGGATTGTTGGACTTTACACAGAATTAACCAACGTACTAATGGCTGATCAAGAGGAGCTAGCAGATTATCTAGCACGTGTTGAGAAGATTGTGGCAGCGCTGAACAGAGCTAAAGAGACCCTCAGCGACGCACTGTTAGTGGCCATGGTGTTAAAAGGACTCACAGATGAATATGCACCATTTTCTGTGCATGTCACGCAGACGAGAGAGGTTCTGACCTTCAGTGAGTTCAAGGCTAGGTTGAGGAGCTTTGAATGCTCACTTCGCTACCGCTCAAGGCCACGAGCAGACGAAGTAATGACAGTCAACTACAAAGCAAAGCAGACCAAACCAAGAAATAATGAGAAGAAAAACTTCAACGGTGAATGCTTCATTTGCGAAAAAGTTGGACACAAAGCAAAAGACTGCAGAAGCAAAGCTAAGAAATCACAGCGGAACTTTAGGCCTGCTTACACTCAAAATAGCAGCAAAGTGGCCATCCTTACGGACACTAGGCTGAGCACCGCACAGGCCAGAGACGAGCACCCTGCTGAGCGGGAGACCTTCATACTCCGGGCGAGTGAATGGCAACCTCACTATGCACAACCAGAGGGATTGCTTGTGGACAGTGGTGCATCTGCTCACATCATGACCAGCGAAGACGCATTCATCAGATTTGACGAGACGTTTCGGCCCAAGGACCACGTCATGCAATTGGCAGATGGAACCCGGATTGCTGGCAGTGTACTGAAAAAGGGGGACGCCCAGATCCAACTCACTGACAGCAATGGCAGAGTGGTGAGTGTCCAACTCACAAAT